>PVJC01004616.1:0-62943 GCA_004026665.1 Murina feae | reverse complement strand
GATGGATGGAAAGAGGAAGACCCTGACATGCACAGAAGCTGAGTGGGAATGACTTGGAGAGAATCTGTGCTCATTTTGGTAGCCAAGGTGTTTGAGTCCAGCAGTCATGTGGAGCCAGAGGACAGAAAATGAATCCTTGGATGGAGTGAGGTAAGGAAGTAACAGACAGGTGCATGCACGTCACCCATAAAGATAACATTTCTGAAACGATACTCTCAAGAGCGAATTAAGAAAAACTCACTAAGCAGGTATAAACATCAGAGAATATACCTGTTTGGGATTGGGCTCTGGTCTGGGGCAGTAAAATATCTCCCTGAGATCTCATAAACATAGACCTGCTTTCATGAGGGTTGTAAGTTTGACTCTATCTATATGGGTGTTCCAGGAATCTTCCAACTAAGAACGTTGAGTTAAAATGGCCCATACTAGTAATAAATGCTCTCTGGGAATCCCTGGGGGCCCCAAAGATAAAGTAAGTCCCTCTTAAAACGAGTTTACAATACAAAACTGCCAAAAACAGGAGGAAACAATCTACCACAGAGCACACGCACATGCACACGCACACCACTCTCCCAGAGAACTGAAAACAGAACTGCCAGATTGTTAAAATAAGCACACATAAAATAAGTACTAAAGAAGACTACTGCAACAAAGGCAGGCTTGAGGAATGAGAACTTTAGAAAAGAAAAATATACTTAATAAAATTTAAAATTCAATGTGAATTCATTAAACAGCAGAGCAAACACAACTAACAAGGCAGCAACACAGAACAGATCTCAGGGAATTACCCAGAAGTTAGCATAAAGAGAGAAAGAGAATAGTTTCACAGACTGTCACCCCTGAAAGGACAAGCCACAGTGTGGAAGTTTAGAGAAGAGACATCAGCCATAAAGTACCAGTTTAGACTAACCAAATTTTGTATAAGAAGTAGCCAACAGCTGAGACCTAGGTTACATCAGATACAATGAAACTGCTAGGCGGATGACAGTGGCATTCTGAACAGGAGTCAGTGTGTGAGGCTACTTTATCAAAGGATTGCTCTGAATACCAACTCTTTAAATGCAAGGCCATGCTATGACTTTGAGAGTTTAATTCTTACCCACTATATTATTTTAAACAAGTAGTTTTACTACAGTTAACTGAACAAGGTTTGCTATGTTATCACTGGACCCAAATAAACTGAAATATAACAGACTTAACGTTATCCAGTTGAATAAAGAGGCCATTTTTGGAAAATGTTGAGTAACAGGAGGAGGAAAAGTCCAAGTCGATCATGCTACAAGTTATCCTGAAGACCTATTTCTTTTACCACTTCAAATAACATGAGGAATAAACATCTGTTTTCGTGGGTAAATGCACAGAGAATGAGATCTCTTAACCATCTAACCTGAAATTTATGACATACAAAGTTCTGCTTCTCCCTAATTATAAACCAACTGTTCTAACAACACTTAAAAAATAATCCTTCCCTTCCCTACGGACACGCAATGATGCCTTTACTATAAATTCAATCTTTAAATATGGTCACATCCGTTCTAGAAAATCCTATCTATTGTGCATTGTCTTAGTCACTGTAACTTCGTTTTGCTCTCCTTTTTCTTCACATTCTTTTTTTAAAAAAAATACTTTTATTAATTTCAGAGAGAAAGGGAGAGGAGAGAGAGATAGAAACATCAATGATGAGCATCACTAATCGGCTGTCTCCTGGGCGCCCCCCACTAGGGATTGAGCCCACAACCCGGGCATGTGCCCTGACCGGGAATCAAACAGTAACTGCCTGGTTCACAGGTCGACACTTACCACCAAACCACACCAGCTGGGCACCTATTCTTTATTTTAAATAAGCTTAGGCATTTTTGTCAAGTTTTAAAAAACATATTACTTGGCTTTTTTAAAGTAATATTTTGTTCTGATTATAAAGGAATGTAGAGTCTTAGAAAATAAAGAAAAAAATTAAAACCACCTTTAATATCATTTAAAGTATCTTGATAGAAATTATGTAAAATATTAAACAAGTTGCAACATATGACCTTTCATCCACCAACTGCAAAAACCAGAAGACGGATGCAAACACATGCTCTCGCACCTTGCACTGTTCCACTTTATTCCCGGCTTCGTCCATCTCTTCCTTCAGGGTGTCTATTTTGGATGGAAGCCCCTGAAAGTTGGTTCCTGAAGATTTGTGAGCCTGGTTCCACCTGCAAAGCACAAGGGCAGTCAGATTCTGAGAACCAGCTTCCATACTCAATCTCAGGGACCTCAGGGAGACAGGCTCCTTTCCTAAAACTGATTCTGCCTGGGGTAGGTGCAAGTACCTAGGATGCCAGCTTCTCTTAAGTTTACCCGCTAAGAATGGAAGAAGGCAAAACGGCTTCCCACCACTCAGGATCTACAGTGCTGGGAGTAGCTGTCTGCTCCCAGCAGGACTGACCACATCTTGTCTCACACAGGCCCCATCGCTGAACCTCAGACCACGAAACCCCTTTGCTAGTGTCCAGTCATGGAATTCTTGCCATAAAACACCCCTGCTCTCCTGCCTTGAGCTGGAATGTCCCCTGTACCACTGGGAGGCAGTGCATTTCTTGAGACCTCTTCCTACTACCATCCTAGGCTGTGATTACTTACAGCAAATAAAAGCCAGAACCCCAGTCATGCAGTCCTGTACCTAGCAAGCCATATTAATGGAAGCATTTTAAGAACTGAAAACACTTATAAGAAGGAATATTCTGAAGACAAATCTACAGCAAATCTCAAACGTAACTTGGAATGCTTATTTATGTTCCTTTTATAGTAAGTAAAAATGACAAACAGCATTGCGCCCCAGCAACAGGGGGCTCGCGGAGCGGGGTAATAACTGAGGAGCACATGTGGAGTGGTGCTTCCCCCTGTCTCCCAGCGAACAGCACTCAGTGGTCAGGAGCGAGGAAGGGAGCACTGCCACAGCTTTGCTAAGCTGTAGGGAAAGCCCGACATGAAGAAACTCAGTAAAGGACAGCTATGTCGCCAAGTCTGCCAAACAGAATCATCGTATCTACTTCACAGGACTCCAGTGAGAGTTAAGAGCCAAAAAGCAGGTGCAGCAAAGCCACATGGTTTTGCAAATAAAGTTTTATTGGAACACAGCCATGCTCATTCATGTACGGACTGTCCAGGGGTGCCTCTATGCTACACCAGCAGAGCTGAGCAGTTGCAACAGGAACTACCTGAGTTGCAGAGACGAAAACATTTACTACCTGGCCCTTTACAGAGGTTTGTCAACCCGTGTCAGCCCTGGTGTGGTGGCTGCCTCCCTACCCCCACCTCTCAGGCCCAAGGAGAAACCCAGGGAGGTCACTGATACAAGCATGCTCAAGAATGGCACCGAGTCTGTGGCCAGGCCATGAAGCAGGAGACGGGTCGTACATCAGCCCACAAGCGAGCAGCCCTTGGGGGTTACTTAGTTTTACACCAGTGCCTCCCTTCAGAGCACAGCGTTGGACTGTGAAGGTGATCATAACCACACAGAGGCTTTGACACACTGGGCCCTTTAGGAGCCGCTAAAATCACAGATCTAATTATTCCCACACTGTACTTTGCCAAGAGCAATGCTCTTAGAACTGCCTGCCACTTTAAGACACTCAAGTTTCTTTTTTCTTTCCTGTCCCTTTTCGTTAACAGTGCACTAAGACCAGGCTGGTCTAACAGTATCCCTCCTGCCACGCTTGGGAGAATGAGGCCTAACTAAAGGCCAGTGTAAGCATGTCAGGTGGGTGAACCTGCAACAACTTCCAACTGTCCATACAGCATTCTCTCACCCACACTGGGGATGGTGGCTGGGAGGTGAGACAATGCCACCTTATTGGTTACTCTTCTAGCTTTCCTTACCTGGCTCTGACTGAGTCCCAGTCTAACACCAACTTGGCAAGCTGTTTCCTCTGTTTTTGGATGTTGGGAATCTCCAGCTAGAAAAAAAAAACATACTTCACACCAACTGGGATGAGCTTTGGGTTTCTGGTTTAACATTTAAAAGTGCAGTATTTATTTACAACCTAGAGGCCCGGTGCACGAAATTCATGCATGAGTAGGGTCCCTAAGCCTGGCAGGTGATCAGGGCCAGCCTGGCACCCATCCCTCCCTCCCCTGCCCCTCCCCAGCTGGTGGTCAGCACATGTTATAGCGAGTAATAGAACTCCTGGTTTCTTTTTGACAAAGGATTATGAACCATCAATTCACTCCCTGAATTTTCAAAAAGAAGTGCATGTCAAAGACACTGATTATTGCTAAAGTTGCAGACACAAGAGAACTACTGCTGCCCAGCCCACACCAAAGCACCCACCTCTGCTATGCCACATAGGGGGTCCACAATCTCCTTCTCAACAAAGACCTCATGCTGAGAGAGTTCAAGAGCCAGCTGATTCTCGGCATCTCCACATGTCTCCAGCATCCTCCTAAGAAACAAGATGCCCTAAGAACAAACTCGTGTACACTGAACCAGGCACCTAGTTAGCACAGCCAGTTCTGCCTTCCATGTGACGGGAACACACGATGGATGCCATGGATACCACCCACCGGGCCCCTGGCTCTTTCTCAAAGCAGTGCCCCTTACCCCAGGAGAGAGTCCTCTAGCTGTGTCGATGCCTCTTGCATGTTCTGAGCGAGAGCTGTCAGAGGGAGCTTTTTCTGGAAGGCAAAAGACAGTGCGTTTCTCGTTAGCATTGATACCTACTCTAGTTACCTGCTTCAGATCACCATTCACTTATTTCTCCTCTAACTACACAGGTAAGAGACAGGCTGGCTCTGGTCTCAAAGGCATGAGTGGTGTGACTTAAGCTCGGATCAGTTTCCAGTGCCTGGACTATAAGGATGAGAATGGGCCGAGGTCCCAGGGCTGAGGTTGCCCTAAGGAGGGATTCAACACCAAGTACTCAGCACTGTTCAGTCCTCAGTAAGTGGCAGTTGCCATGTTGCTGTTGCTGTACTATTATTAATTGATCAAGTGCACACTATGTCCCAGGCACTGGACATAGATTTACTTTGATTATCACAACAAACAAATACAGTAAGGTGCTCAATTTCAAAAACTTTTGCTAGAACAAGCATTCTTAAACTGGCTATTAATTTGGCTGTAATAATAAAGATTTAGCTTTAGTTACATGTCTAAAACTATCTAGCCAAATTTCCAAATAAACTTTTTTAGGGTTTTAAGCACAAAGCCTCCTCTTTACCTATCAGATTTTTCAGTTGAAAATGGCCATAAGAATCATTTAATTAATGTTCTAAGTGCAAGGCCCAGGAAGCTGGAAGCGGGGAGGTGAGATGGAATAGCCAGGCAGCCAGGTGAGGGATGGCAGAGCCAGACCCCAGTGCCAGTGGCCTGCGCCCCGGGTTTGGATTTTCCGCCACTGGCTGATAGCTCCCCTTCACTAGGGCACTGTGGCTTGACCTCAGCATGTCCCTCTCTTTCCTGCTTTCACAGGGCTCCACTCGACACACTCACAGCGTATTTGCTTGTATTGTATAGAGTCTCTCTGGGAGGCTGTATAAGGAATACTAGTGGCTCTAGAGAGGGAATGGTACCAGGGAAACAGGCTGGGAAGGTCTCACTTTATCTTCTTTGGTATATTCTAGATTTTGACCATGTAAATGGATAGCCTGTTGAAATGTAAAAGTAACCACCATTATGTTTATCCCTCTGCCTTCCTCCCAAGTTACTTTCAAACAAGTAGTAGGCTTTGCCTGACCTACTGCCGTCTCCACACTTCTAGACTAGGAAGACCCTGAAAATGGGGAGCCTGCTTTGTCTCAACAGAGAAAAGTTGCACATTTCAGTCCTGCTGCCTTCCAAGGGCATTTCACACAGGTAACCGTTATGATCAAGAGAAACACACTTGGCGCAGCCCCAGGGCTCTTGGGCCTTTGGGGGAGAGCATAAAGAGGAGTCTGTTTGTTGAGTATCACGCCAGCTCTCAGTGCCAACAGCCTGTGACTCCCCTGCCAACTCCAAAGCCACAACAACCCTGTCTCCTGATGTACAAACATTAGGACATTCTGCTTATTTGACACGTGAGCTCATTGATGAAGATGCACTCCACCAACATCCAACTCCTCCACGGAGAGGTGAGGCCTAGGGCTTCAGTGAAAAAGCCGCAAGTCGTGATCTATAAAAGGCATGCCAACTCCACAAAGAGAAGCAGTTCCAGATCAATGCGACCCACAATATAAGCGCTGCCATGTCAATGGCTCGGGCTGAGGCCACTGCCCTGTCTCCCCTCAATTCTTCCTCTTCACATGTGTAGGAGTTACTGGTGGGGGCTTGTGGGATTTCCTCCTGTCTCTCCTAGAGCCCAAGAGACTGCTGTGACTTTCTCCATATTATGTGACCTCTTCTGGTCACCCCACTTCTATCATTTCCATGGTGACTCCTCTTCCCACATGCAGAGTGAAGACTTCCTCCGAGGCCAGTCTCGGGCACTTTTGTTTGAGACTGGGAAAGGAAGCTTAAGGCATTCAGTTTTAAAAATGAGGGCCAGGCACCCTTGCCCCTGCTCCCTGGAATATGCCCATCACCTGCCATTCATTTCCCTTCTGTAAAGCTAGGATACCATCTCCTCCAGGAAGCCCACCTGACTATCCATCTCCTCCTCTGGTGCCCATTCTTGGGCCTCCCATAATACCTTGAGCATATTTTATTTAGCACGTTGCTTTATAGTCATCCATTTGTGTGGATCTCCCCCAATAGGCTGTGGGCACCTTCAGGCTGGAGACAGCCTGTTACTCATCCAGTATTTACATGTGGTATGTCTTGTTCCTTCTGTGTCTGCTTTGAGGCACAGCCCTACTGTCACATATACTCATTAGACACAAACAAACATTCATCAAACACCAAACTGTGTGGACAATGCATACAGCATGAGGAAAAGAAACAGACAATGGGACTGATAAGGGGAAATTCAATCAGATTAGCAAGGGCATAAGTCATGCTAAGAGCTTAGACCTTAACCCGTAAAGGCAGCAGCACGCCCCTGACAGGCGCTGCTGGCACTGGGGCACCTTCAAGTGTAGAACTATCCCTTCAGACACAGCAGATGTTGGGAGCTTTGGTTCCCTACCCTCCAAATGCCAGTAGTGTACCTCAGTCCCTATGGCAACCAAAAATGTTTCTATACATTTCCAGATATCCTAGGAATGTAGTCTGGTCGCTGTGGAGAACAACTAAATGAAGTGTTTTGTTTTGTCCTTTCGTTTTAAGGCAGGAGGATGACAGGATCAATCTGTATTTCAGGAAACCAACTCTGGTGATCAGACTGAAGACAATCTGGAAAAGAGGGTGATCAGAGCAGGCAATGCCACTCCGGAGGTGCCTGTGGCAGTCCAGGTCTCACTTTGGAGCCTGGTGGCAGAGTGGGAGGAGAGGGGAGGGGAGGAAGTCAAACAACACTCACAGAGAATCGCAAGATACGCTCACTGAGCCACTCCAGGACACTGAGGGCAAACTGAAAGAGATGTAAGATAACCCCACAGTTTCTAGCTTGCGGATCCGGGGGACAGAATTTGAGTCAGCACAGAAGAACTGGTTATGCGTGCCAGAGCAGACAGCGAGGGGAGGGAGCTTTGTGCTTGGTTGAAAATGGTTTAGAAGTCCCTGTATACAGACCTCAGTTAGAAGCCACGAGACTAGAGGAAGTGCCTAAAGCATATGATTGTGAGACTGAGAAGGACAGTCCTCAGGAAACAGTATTAAAAGGGCAAGCAGAGCAGAAGTCCTGGCAAGAGGAGGAGGAGTGGCAGAGGCTGATTCTGAAGAACGAGACGTGCGGCAGGCAGCCCTGGGATTGCAGGTGTTTGCAAACTTCCTCTCCTTGACATACACACTGAGGAATGCTTGGTGCTATGCACGAGAGGAACGACCCAGTTGTCCAAGTGTCCCATAAACACCTGTAGGGAATGTAAAAGAGAGTGGCACAGGTCATCTGCACTCCAGCTCTTCCTTTTGAGACACCGGGTGACAAACAAAACAACAGCAAAAGAAAGGTTGCTCTCCCCATTAAGGCAACCCCTGGAAGCCCTGGCCAGTGTGCTCAGTTGGCTGGACACTGCCTGGTGCACTGAGAGGTTGCCGGTTTGATTCCCAGTCAGGGCACAAGCCTGGGTTGTGAGCTCGATCCCCAATGGAGGGTGTGCAGAAGGCAGCCAATTGATGTTTCTCTCTCTCCCTCTCTCTCTCAAATCAATAAAAAACATGGGTTTTTTTTTTGTTTTAAAAAAAAGACAATCACTGGAAAGAGATGCTTTCTAATCCAGGTGGACACACACAGGAGAGCGAACCCAGGGAAGCAGCGGACAGCCAACCTGCAAGAAGGAGGGGTGTCCACTAGGGGCCAAGTGGACACTGAGGGAGAAATGAGAGAAGGAAAGACAATGGGCTTGTGGCTTCATCACTGAAATGCTAGCTAGAAAGCCAATAAAATCTACTTTTCAAGTGAATTGCAGACAAGCTTCAGCTTTTGCCATTAAAGGATTCCTAACTGACAAGTCCATTCTCTAACCCATGACAAATGGCTCAAGTCAAAGGCACTGGAGTGGGCAGGGCTTTCAGCTCAATGACATCTTAAGCCCAAAAGAATGTTGTGGGCGGGCAGGTGCTGTGGGCATGGATGTGCGATCAGGTACACATTTGCAGGCAAAGCTGTTGGTGTTGCTTGGGGAAGCCAGCCAGTCAAAGGAGAAAGCCCTGAAAGAGGAAGAACTGGGAGCGGAGTCGCATCTGCTACTCACGTGTCTCCTGTCGGCGTCCGTGCCATGCTGGCCCTGGAAGCATGCCGTCAGGCGCTTGTGAGAGTGGTGGCACATTGACCGCACCGCATCCAGGCGCCGTTCAATCTGGCAAAACAGAGACAAATGAGCCATGTGCGGGGCTGAAGAAGAAACTCCGCCTCTTCCTTGTGTGGCGCCTGCATTAGGCAGTGAAGCACTCTGCAGTCAGATTTGTTGGCTCCTGGTAAAGACACGAAATGGTTCCTGTCCACCGACACCAGGTAACTGTGGGATGTGGGGAACTGTCCTGTGAATGACAGGATGTGTGGCATCATCTCTGGCCTCTATGCACTGGATGTCAGTAGTGGTAACAACCAAAACTATCTCCAGAAAATGTCCAATAACCCCTCAGAGAGCCAAGTCACCTCTGGGTGAGACCCACTGACCTTCACTCTGAGGGCTTTAGATTCCCGAGAGGCTGAACCTGAACCTGCCACAGAAAGAGCAGTGGCAGTCACACACCCCAGCACCGGGAACGTACCAGATCCTACCTCCAGCACACACCAGGCCCACTGCGGGGAGGGAGAAGCCACAGGGCCCTCAGCAGCTCCTGCACATGACAATGTGGCCATCCACACACAGCAAGCAGAAGAGACACAGCAAATGTCCATACTTAACTTCAGGGTCCGTGTTTTCAAAACGATTCCTTATTGTGCTTGGGGTGGCCTTTTGTCTTTGATTTTGAAATAAGCCTCTAAAGCAGAATGGCAGCCAGTAGTAAGAAACACTGCCTTAGGGGACCCCCGGATCATGATTTGCTTTCCAAAATATTACTGCTGGGATATGGCCATTTATGGCAAAGGGAGCTGCTTTTTACAGGAAGGAATGCCAAAAATGTGTATTCTGATGACTCACTAAGAATGAACAGGCCCTTAGGGATGCTTTCTATTTTAAAGAAAAAATCAACAAATCCAAAGCAGAATACACTTTTGCCCCAAACATTTTACCCCATGAGAAGGTTCTGTGCCTCTGTCCCTATGGCCCTCGCGCACAGAGCAGCTTTTGTCCAGAGGCAGGCCCGGTGGGTCACCAGGGCCCTGGTCAGGTAGGCATGTTTATATTGAGCAGCAGATGCCACAGCAGCTTCCCCAAAGCTTACAGATGTCCAGATTTTAGAACATTAGAAAACTAATACACACTCCTCACTCACCACAAAAGCATGGGGAAACCCCAAAAAAACTCCATTTCACTTCGACTCCCATTTGCACTAGTATGTACAGCCGGCAGGGACAAGGCTGTGGTCTGTTCGGCTCACTCCATAGTCCAAGTACCTGGAGCGCGTCTGGCACACAGTGGAAGGTGCTCACTTACTGTCCGTTGAAGGGACAAATATCTATTGAATCCCTGTGCCAGTGCCAGGCATCAGAAAAAGAACAACACATACGTGGTGGCTCCTGCTTCCTGGAATCACAGTTGCCACAGGAAACAACATGTGAGCTAAATAAACAGGCAGCCTCTTAAACAGCTATCACAGAGACCCAAGAAAGGAAGCAGGACAGTGATTTTCAACCTATGTGCCATGGCAAGAATTTTTAAAACATGCAATACCAGGAGCCCTGACCTCTTTTCCCTTAGACTGTCAATGAAAAAAATGACAACAGCCATCCAGTGTGAATGAATCAAAATTATACCTATTTTTTGTCAGATGGGCAAAAAATGTATCTTTTTTTTGGTGTGCCGCATGGTTGTAATTAGGTTATGTGTGCCATGACATGAAAAAGGCTAAAGATCGTTGACCTAGGAGAACACAGAGCAAATTAAGGGAAATTTCACACCAGAAACAAAATCATCTCTGGCCTGAAACAGTGGAACAAAACAATACATCACCCTCCAGCAGGACCACGTGCCAGGCTCCGCGCTCCACCCCACGCTCTCCAGGGTTAACTGTGAGATTGATACAGCTACCACCCGCCTTTCGGAGAACTGGAAACTGAGGTATGGGGTGGCTAAGTAAATCCCCGAGGCCACGGAGCTAGGCAGGGGCAAACCTGGACTTCGAATCCAAGTAGCTGGGCACCTTTAAGCACTATTCTCCCTCTCTACACTTAAAAACAACAGAAATGAAAAAAAAAAAAAACATCTGCAGCAATTATAGCAGACAAGGTTATCTGTGTCACAAAGTAAGGAGTGCCTGGAAGCTGGCAACCTCGTCAGGCCAGCAGATGTTTGGGCAAAGGGACACGAACAGATGGCTGCCACCTGTGTTCCAGGGAAAGGGGCCGCTGGCCTCAACTCAGGGCTCCAAGGATTAAGTGAGGTGATGTATGCCACTGAGGTGGGGGTGGGCGGGAGAATGCTGACATGATGAAAATGAGTGTGGTTGAAGCTTAACTGGACCAAACAATATTTCTGAATGTCTGAAAATGAGTTAGAAATATATGACAAATAAAACAAAGGAAAAATATTGAGACTATCACTCTAATAAATCTTGGGGGGGGGGGGGTAGGGGCCTTCTAATCCTTAATGAAAACTTCCAGTCCTCAAAAAAAAAAAAAAAAAAAGGAGAAAGAAATGAAACTGTGCTCCTAAAATCCCCTACTGCAGATGGCTGTCGTAATCAGGACGTGGCGGCGTGATGTGGTAGAAGCAGCATTTTTAAAAAATTATGCGCCTTCCCTACACAGGGAGTCACCAAGGAGCGGGCCTTTGGTCCTCGGGGACACTCTGGAGCAGAAATGAGAAGCAGGTGAGGAGGGCTCTGTCCTTCCTGAAGTGTCTGGTATGGGTGGGGAATGTAGTAGGGTAGGGTGAAGTGATATGTATCAAGGTTCCAGGGCCTTCAACCCAGCCCTAAAGTTAGGGAAACCTGTGGAGGGATGGAGGGGAGTAGACCTGGCTCAGGCCCTGTGTAGCAACGCCTCTCCCTACTAAGAGGAAAGAAAGTTTGGACTAATGACCCTTTTGCCTCATGGTGATTTTGACACATCCAGTCAACTGTCACTGAGACCCTAAGTCCCTCAGGACCCAACTCAACTCAGCTGAGAAACCAGATTGTAAGAGGACGAAATGAGTCAAAACTCCAGGCCCTGGCTGGTTTGGCTCAGTGGATAAACCATCAGCCTGCGGATTGATGGGTCCCAGTTTTGGTTCCGGTCAAGGACACGTGCCGTGGTTGCGGGCTCGGTACCCAGTGGAGGGCGTGCAGGAGGCAGCAGATTCGATGATTCTCTCTCATCACTGATGTTTCTATCTCTCTCTCCCTCTTCCTTCTTCTCTGAAATCAATAAAAACAAAAACTCTAGGATGAGCCCTGGCCATTGGTTTATATGTCTGTTCTTGTGCCAGAACCAGGCAGTTTTGAGAACAATGGCTGTGTACTACAGCTTGATATCTGGTATTGAGATCCCTCCTACTTTGTTCTTCTTTCTCAGAATTGCAGCAGCTATTCGGGTTTCTTTTTTTTTTTTTTTTTTTTTTAATTTGGGTTTCTTTGTTGTTGTTTTTTTTATTCCAGATGAATTTTTGAAGAGTTCTTTCTAGATCTGTGAAATATGCTGTTGGTATTTTAATGGGGAGGGCACTGAATCTATAGATTGCTTTGGGTAGTATGGACATTTTGATGATGTTGATTCTACCAGTCCATGAACACGGTATGTTCTTCTATCTGTTTATGTCTTCCTCTATCTCCTTTTTCAATGTTCTGTAGTCTTCTGAGTAGAGGTCTTTTACGTCCTTGGTTAAGTTTATTCCTAGGCATCTTAATTTTTTTTGGTGCAATGGTAAATGGGATTGTTTTTTTCATTTCTCTTTCTGTAAGTTCACTATTGGCATATAAAAATGCCATAGATTTCTTGGTGTTAATTTTGTATCCTGCTACATTGTCAAATTCATTTATTAGGTCTAATAATTTTTTAAGAGTCTTTAGTGTTTTCTAAGTACAGTATCATGTCATCTGCAAATAATGACAATTTTACTTCTTCTTTTCCAATTTGTATGCCTTTTATTTCTTCTTGCCTGATCGCTTTGGCCAGCACTTCCTGTACTATGTCGAACAGGAGTGGTGAAAGTATGCATCCCTGTCTTGTTCCTGTTCTTATGGGAAATGGTTTTAGTTTTTGCCCATTGAGTATGATGCTGGGTGTAGGTTTCTCATATAAGGCTTTTATTATGTTGAGGTATGATTCCTCTATTCCCACTTTGCTGAGAGTTTTTATCAAGAAAGGATGTTGGATTTTGTCAAATGCCTTTTCTGCATCAATCGATATGATTATGTGATTTTTGTCTCTCAAATTGTTTATGTGATGTATCACATTTGATTTGCGGATATTGAACTAGCCTTGCATTCCTGGAATAAATCCCACTCGGTCATGGTGTATGATCTTTCTAATGTAATGCTGGATGTGGTTTGCTAGAACTTCGTTGAGGATTTTAACATCTATGTTCATCAGGGATATTGGCCTATAATTCTCTCTCTTTGTGGTGACTTTATCTGTTTCTGGAATTAGGGTAATGCTGGCTTCATAGGAGAAGCTTGGAAGTGTGCCTTCATCTTGAATTTTTTGGAATAGTCTGAGAAGGATTGGCTTCAGTTCTTCTTTGAATGTTCAGTAGAACTCCCCTGTGATGCCATCTGGTCCAGGGCTTTTGTTTGCTGGAAGTTTTTGGATTACTGTTTCAATTTCATCAGTAGTTATTGGACTATTCAGGTTTTTTTTACTCTTCCTGATTGAGTTTTGGAAGATTGTATTTTTCTAGGAATGTGTCCATTTCATCAAGGTTTTCCAGTTTGTTGGAGTAGAACTGTTCGTAGTATTTATTTGACAATCCTTTGTATATCAGTAGGGTCAGTTGTTACTTCACCTCTTTCATTTCTGATTTTATTTGGGTCCTCTTTTTGTTTCTTGGTGAGTCTGGCAAGAGGTTCATCAATCTTGTTAATCCTTTCAAAGAACTAGCTCTTGGTTTTGTTGATCTTTTGTATTTTTTTTTTTTTTTTTTTTTTTTTTTTTTTTTTTTTTTTTTTTTTTTTTTTTTTTTTTTTTTTTTTTTTTTTTTTTTTTTTTTTTTTTTTTTTTTTTGGTCTCTATGTCATTTATTTCTGCTCTGATCTTTATTATTTCCTTCCTTTTGGATACTGTGGGCTTTTCTTGTTGCTCTCTAACTCTTTGAGTTGTAAGGTTAGATCATTTATTACCAGTTTTTCTTGTTGTTTTTTGAGGTAGGCCTGTAAAGCTATGAATTTCCCTCTCAGGACTGCTTTCATTGTGTACCATAGATTTTGGATTGTTGTGTTTTCATTGTCATTTGTTTCCAGGATGCTTTTTATTTCTTCTTTGATCTCTCTGGTAACCCACCCATTGTTTAATAACATGCTATTTATCTTCCAAGTGTTTGATTTTTTTTCAATGTTTTTATTGTAGTTGATTTCTAGTTTTCTGCCATTGTGATCTGAGAAGATGCTTGTTATGATTTCTATTCTCTTGAATTTGAAGAGACTTTGCCTGTGTCCTAATTTATGGTCTATTTTTGAAAACGTCCCATGTGTACTGGAAAACAATGTATATTCTGTAGCTTTGGGGTGAAATATTCTGAAGATGTCAATTAAGTACTTCTGATCTAGTGTGTCATTTAGGATTGCTGTTGCTTTGCTGATTTTTTGTTTAGAGGATTTATGCAGTGGTGTCAGTGGGGTATTCAAGTCCTCTACTATGACTATATTGCTATCAATCTCTCCCTTGATATCATCCAGAAGTTGTTTTATGTATTTGAGTGCTCCTGTATTGGGTGCATATATGTTTACCAGAGCTATATCTTCTTGTTGAATTGCTCCCTTTAGTATTACGTAGTGGCCTTCCTTATCTTGGTATGGCTTTTACTTTGAGGTCTTTTTTGTCAGATATAAGTATCACAACCCCAGCCTTTTTTCTCATTTCCATTTGCCTGAAAAATTATTTTCCATCCCTTCACTCTCAGTCTGTGTGAATCCTTTGTTCTGAGGTGGGTCTCTTGCAGACAGCAAATATATGGGTCATGTTTTCTTATCCATTCAGCTACCCTGTGTGTTTTGATTGGAGCATTTAATCCATTTACATTTAATGTTATTATTGAAAAGTACTTGTTTGTGGTCATTTTTACTCTTAAATGTTTGTGTTTCTTCTTGTCTTTCTGTTTCTTCTTTTTACAGCAGTCCCTTTAGCAGTTCTTGCATTGCTGGCTTGTTAGTAATAAACTCTCATAGCCCTTTTTTGTCTGTGAAGCTTCTGATTCCACCTTCAATTTTAAATGAAAGCCTTGCTGGGTATAGTATTCTTGGATTCATTCCCTTGCTTTGCATCACTTTGTATATTTCATTCCATTCTCTTCTTGCCTGGTGTGTTTTTGTTGAGAAGTCAGCTGATATTCTAATAGGAGATTCCTTGTAGGTAACTTTCTATCTCTCTCTGGCAGCCTTTAAGATTCTTACTTTGTCATTGGTGTTTGCCAATTTAATTATGACGTGTCTTGGTGGGGTGTCTGCCCACACACCGAAGGTCAACAGCACATACCTGGGATGCAGATTAGATCGCCATCTCCAGGTGGAGTATGTATGGGAGGCAACCAATTGATGTATCTCTCTTACATCGCTGTTTCTCTCTCTCTCCCCCCCGCCCTTCCACTCTCTCTAAAAAAAATATATATATATTTCTCTCCTTGGGTGAGGATTAACCAAAAACAAACAAATAAAAAAAACCCCACACAACTCTAGGCTGAAGCCAGTGGGGCCTCTGCTGCAGCTAGCAGAGCCTTTCCCATCAAAGGCATCATCACAGCAGCAAACTCCAGCCCCTCGACCTGCCCAGGACCTGTGACCAGCCCCCAACCCCACTCCAACACCTGGCGCTAGAGAGCAGGGCCAGCCCCATGCGAACAACACAGCGTGACCAGTTTCACATCCCTGTTATTACCATGCAACTCAACGGCCGTTCTCTTCTGCTCAAACCATGCTAACCAATGTCATCCTGCTTTAGGCTTAAAACCGTAAGATTCAGCTCTCACGTACGGATTCTTCTTAACATGCCTTTAAACAGAACATTTTAAAATACTTAATTTAGTTACCTGTAGCAGATCTTCACTGAGGACTTCTGTTTTCTCAGCTCTGTAGGAAAAATGAAGTTCAGAGTTAGAGATCCAGAAATAAAAAGCAACTCAGGACAATTAATAATTACAATTAATAATTAATTATTCCCCAGAATTTAAAACAAAACAGGCAGAAATGAATGTTGTTAACAAGTGGAGAAATTCTACCAATTTTTACATCAGAGGACAACTTAAGCAAAACCTGTTATTGTTTTTTTTTACTACAATCCAAGTGCCATTTGGACTCCTGACTCAAATAGTGATTTAAATCTAGCCATTTAACAAACCTACCAAATTCTCTTGGAAATAAATAAGGACATTTCTAAGAGAAAGGAAAAAGTCTGTTGTAGTCCTCAACATTGGGGAGTAGCAGAGAACAGGAAGGCAATGAACCAGGAATTCTGAGCTTTTGTGTAAGATACTGCAGAATGGAAGTGCTTATCTTGTCCAGGAACTATTGCAAGAAAAGGAAAAGCCATAGGACAAAAAATGAATGGAACTCACTAAAATGACCTCAAAACATTGCTGGTCCCAGGAGAGTGCCAGCTGTCACCACTGCACACCTCCAGCCTATGTGTAAAACTGAGATTGCCACAAAGGTCTCCAATACCCACTGCCACAGCAGTGCCCATTGACTTGGATGAACATGGGAGTGGCTCCCTCACCAGTTTCTGCAGGAAACCGAACTCTGATCTGACTCCAGTATCTTCCAGGTCTAGAGGAGCAGGGCCTGCAGCAGGGCAAGGCTCTGGCTCCCGAGGAGGCCAACTCAGCTCTCTGAACAGGTCCTGCAAGCAGCAGACCAAAGTAAGCCAGCCTAGAACTCGCTTGGCATGCAGGGCACCAGGTGTTGCTGAAGTGCCAAACACAGGTAGTCACGCCAGTTAAGAAAGTGGAGGCCAGGGCTCCAGCTGTCCTATGAGCTCAAGGAACCAGCCTCAAAAAGAAGCCCAGCAGTCAACTAACAAGGACAGACCTGGCATGAGACTGCCGCAGGTTCTCGCCATGCGCCTGCGCCCCATAGCCTCTCCCTATCTCTAGCAAACCACCACCAGGGACTGTGGGACTTGGACAGTGTCTTCTCTGGCCAACACCTAGCGACCTGAGCCGGGACCTGTACCCCTTGGCAGAACCTCTGACCCTCTGACCCTCTGTCCTCTGCGAGGGTAAATGTGCACACAGGAAATTTCCAACTCCTATCAGACACAATGGACCCCTGAACAACAGGTGTTAGAAGCAGCAAATACCCCGACAGCCAAAAATGCACAGACAACTTTTCACTCTCCCAAAGCTCACTATAACAGCCTACGTAACGGAAGCCTTGCTGTGACAGCTAACACACACTCTGTGTGTAATATGTATTGTATACTGTGTTCTTACAATAAAGACAGAGGAAGAAAACACATTTTTAGTATTTACTATAGTATTAAAAAAATCTTTAAATAAATGGGCCTGTGCAGTTCAAAACTGTGTTGTTCCAGGGTTAGCTGTATTAATAATAATAAGTTCAAAAGAAGAGATTCAGAGCAAATATGTACTCTTATGAAATGAACTTATTTTACACTATTTTTAAATATTTTTTAATTGATTTCAGAGTGAGGAAGGGAGATGGAGATGGAAACATCGATGATGAGAAAGAATCACTAATTGGCTGCAGCTACAGACCCCACTCTGGGGATGGAGCCTGCAACCCAGGAATGTGCCCTGACGGGGAATCAAACCGTGACTTCCTGACTCATAGGTCCACGCTCAGCCACTGAGCCAGGCCAGCTGGGCTGAAATGAACTAATTTCAAAGCTGTAACACAAGGGGAGGGAAGTCTGTGTTACAGCTCCAGTGTGGGATGTCAGCAAGGGTGTGCTGGGACTGGCGCAGGAGAATCACTGCGTGCAACTTTTCCTAGCTCCTTGTTCAGGGCCTCACACTGGTAATTTGAAAATAAAAATAAAAAACAATACAAATAAGCGCAAACAACACAAATCAGGGCTTTTGTGGGGTAGGATGGGATTCAGATGTTAATACATTTTAAGCACTGCAATAGCCACACACACAAAAAAGTAAGTATTAACTTCAGGAAAAAACCCAGAAAGTCCATCAGAAAGATAATCATAGTACACTACTATGCTCACCTTCAAATAATTGATTTGCTGTAACGAATAGTAATATATCCAAAAATTGTAATGTAACTTATTGGCAAGATAAGAGAGCAGAAGAAGAGAAGAAGGTTACACAAGAACCCTAAACCATCATTTATCATAAGAGGTCAACAAATTATACCTAAACTTGTTAACTCAAAGGGTAGCAGTTTACACATACTTATAAGCATGAATGAGTAAATGCCAGGATAAACAGCTAAAATGTGAAAGGAGTTGCCTCTTTGTTTGGGGAATCTCAACTAGGAGAGCAGGGTGTATGGGGGAGAACCCACTCTACTTTGTGATAAGCCTTTTATGGTTATTTGACTTTCTAAACTACACAGATACATAGTTTCAAATTTTTAAAAATAATGTTAGTTACATTTCAAGTGACATGCTTGATCTGATTTTAAGTGAAGCATAACTCTACTTTAAAACACTGGGTCCAACCGCCAACCTACAAAAGTACAACAGAACACATACCTCAGAGTATCCAAAATACAAGGCAAATCAGCATTATTTTCCCACTTACAAATTAACAACTGGACCCTTTGCTTTAAAGTTAGAGGCCTTTTACCTGAAAAGGTATCTGGAGGTTGAAAAATATATGAAAATGTGTACGCGCTGTTCAAAAATAAATGTGCACTATGTCTCCTGCCTTTGTGGACACCGTATATTGCATTGATAAAATTAATTTTAGAAAGATTTCCAATGTACCTTCTTAACCAGAATTTAGGATTTACTAAAATTATTTAAATTACCTATAATTAGGAGAGATTACTTTTTCTCCCAGCTTTACTGAGGTAAAATTGACAAACAAAACTACAACTATTTAAAGTATACAATGTGCTGATTTGATTTACACTGTGAGATGATTATCACAAACCCTTTCTGTTATAGCTGTATGAATGCTCAGTAAAGTTCCAGTGTATAATACACTATTACTAGCTGTGGTCACCATACTGTACACTAGATCCCAGAACTTAGTTATCTTACAACCAATCAACACCTCCCCATTTACCCCACTGCCTAGCTCCTGGCAACTATGACTGTACTCTCTGTCTCAATGAATTCATTTTTACTTTTATTCCACATGTAAGTGAGATCATACAGTTCTTGTCTGTGTCTGGCTTATTTCACTTGTGTAACGTCCTCCAGGTTCACCATGTTGTTGCAAATGACAGGATTCCCTGCTTTCTCATGTAAATACTCCAGTACCAACGGCTGGTCCATCTTTGTCCTTTCACACAACGGTAGGTCGTTTGCACATCTTGGCTATTGTGAATAATGCTGCATTGAACATAAAAGTGCAGGTATCTCTGAGATACTGATTTTGTTTCTTTCAGATATATACCCAGAACTGAGATTGCTGGGC
Organism: Murina feae; assembly: GCA_004026665.1. Taxonomy (NCBI): domain Eukaryota; kingdom Metazoa; phylum Chordata; class Mammalia; order Chiroptera; family Vespertilionidae; genus Murina; species Murina feae. The sequence goes on along the minus strand of PVJC01004616.1, from coordinate 43,584 downwards.
CATAAATAAGATAGTTCTATTTTTAATTTTTTTGAGGAGCCTTCATACTGTTTTCCATGGTGATTGTACCAATTTACACCAACAGTGTAAAAGTGTTCTAATTTCTCCATATTCTAATACTTGTTATTTCTTGTCTTTTTGATAACAGACATCCTAACAGGTGTGAGGTGATATCTCACTGTAGTTTTTCATATACCTGTTAGCCATTTATATGTCTTTTTTTAAAAAATGTCTGCAATTACATCGCCTTTGGAAAAGTATCTACAATCATGCCCTGCATAATGGCGTTTTGGTTAACAACAGACAGTGCGCGCGTGCACACACACACACACACACACACACACACACACACACACACACCAGCAGTCCCATAAGATTATAATGCTTGCTACATAGGTTTTAAAGCAGACATTTCACTCACAGACCTAAACATTTTATATTGGGTTTTTCTGCTTTGTCAGAGCCTTCTTTGTGTCCAATGTTCTTTGCTTGGAAACACTCCACTTGAATGTTTCCTGTCTGTAACTGGAAAAACAATACAAGCAGGAAGGCAGGTCCCGCTCACCATTTTACTCTGGGGTTTGTTTTTTCCTATGCAAGTCACTGTGCAATTTCACTCGTCATTCAATCGAGATTTAGGTCAGGCAGGATTTTTCATGTATTTATCACTTGTTGGTAAAGCCTAAGATTTCTCCTCATAATTCTCAAAGCCTAAAAGCAGTGATGTGCTGTTTTAATATGTTGGCCTTTCCCGGGACTAGTGTGGTAATGTCCCCCCTGCAGTCTTCTTTAACAGGATGTGACTCTTGGCCCACTCACCTGACCGGGAGAAAACAGCAACATTCCCAATCTGACACAGTCCATCAGAAAATGCTTCAACTAGGAGACAGGGTCAAAGGAAAATTCCCAACGGGCCTGACAATTTGCATATCAATCTACAGACCAATTTGTAGAGGAGTTTCTAACACCACTACACTCAAATGCCAAACGCCACTATTATGAACCATCAATGTTTCTCACTATGCATTCAGAACACACACATTTCCATAAAGCATGGGTTCTGGGAGCCAAGGGAATAGATGCTCAAGTCCATGCCTTCTCATGCTGTGAGCACAGCTTCACTGACTTTCACCCCACTAGCGGAGGTGTGAGGGCTAAGGTGGGCATGGCCTCCCCCAGAACCTAAGCTTAGCAACTGCCTGACAACACAGTACATATTTAATAAATAGACATCGAATGAGTAAATAAAAAAGTACATGACTGTCACACTGATATAATAAGGTTTGAAAATATTCTAGATTTCAAAACATGTAAAGAAGAAAGTTCAGTACCACTAGGCACTAGCCTGTGGAAGCCTCGCTGGCAGGCCTGGTATGTGAGGCCGGTCTGGAAGTGTATTTTTTCCCTGCCTAGACATTCTGCCTCATGTTCGCGAAGCAGCTGCCAAAATGAGTGGGGGTGGCTGACTCTGATAATAAGAGTCCAAATGTGGAGGCACAGCCCAATACTGGCGACAGAGAGAAATCAGAAATTATATCTGTCCTCCACTTCCCCATTTTTGTCCCCCTATGAGCCCCCCTAAATGCTGAAATATTACAATGATTGTTTTCCCTCTAATCCCTACTTATAAACAGAAGACTAGAGGCCCAGTGCATGAAATTCATGCACTGGCAGGATCCTAGAGGCTGCTGGCTGGGTCCTCCCTCCTTCCCCCAGCCAGGCTGCCCTGGTTGAACTCCCAGAAGAACTCCTGGTCGAGGGGACAGTATGCATATTATGCTTTTACTATATAGGCCTAGAGGCCCAGTGCACGGAAGTTTGTGCACTCGGGAGGAGGAGGGGACGACGTCACTCACCCCGGCCTGTGCCCTCTCACAGTATGGGCCCCCTCAGGGGATGTCCACCTGCTGGCTTAGGCCTGCTCCCCAAGGGGATCAGGCCTAAGCTGGCAGTCAGACATCTCTCTGGCAGCCCAGGAGCCCTTGAGAGATGTCCACTTGCCAGCAGGGAACAGGTCCAAGCTGCAGTCAGACATCCTTGGTGCTGCTAAGGCAGGAAAGGCTCCCACCACCACTGCTATACTGACAGCCGTCAGCCTGGCTCATGGTTGAGCAGAGCTCCCCCTGTAGGAGTGCACTGACCACCAGGGGGCAGCTCCTGTATTGAGCATCTGCCCTCTGGTGGTCAGTGTGTGTTATAGTGACCAGTCATTCCCAGTCATTCTGCTGTTAGGGTCAATTTGCAAATTACCCTTTTAATATATAGGATTTCAGGACAAGATCTGAATAAATACAATTGTCTATGCCAGGCATTAGCAAGACCAAACAATAAGCATTTCAGGCTTGCAGGCCACACGATCTTCTGCCACAAGTACTCAGCTCCATTGTTGTAGCATGACAGCCACAGACACAGATAAATGAATGAATCTGGTGGTGTCCCAATACACTTTATTTTAGGGGCATGGAAATATGAACTCACACAATTTTCCTAAGTCATTAAATATTATTCTTCTTTTGATTTTTCCCAACCATTTAAGAATGCAAACACCACTTGGAGCCACTGCAGCCAGATTTGCCAAAGGCCACAGTGTGCCAACCTCTGATCTGGGTACAAGTGGAGCGTGGTTCCCATTGGACGCCATTCCTTTTCAACACTTTCCAACTCTTACGTTGAAAGGGGATTTCTGCACTGTCCCAACCTGTTTCAGAAGTTGAGAGGCACTGGCTTTTTAAGACTCCACAAAATTGCTTCTTGTCAATCCTTATAGCCACCCTGGGGCCTTGGCACAGCTCGTCTTCCTACCACCCAGCATACTCTCCACCCAGGAGGGCAAACATGGCCACCACAACAAATATCACCGCTACCGAGATCACAGCACTATATGCTGTGGGTCACAAATTCACAGATCATAGTTCTGTTATCTTTTTTACTTACACATTCACTCAGACATACCAATTAATATTTCAAAAAAGAAATGGGACATGGAGAGAAAGTTTAACAAACTGATTTTAAATTCTGGCTACCTGAAAATATCTAGCTGCATTTTTTATGAGTAACATAAATTCTAGCCAATCTACTGAGGCAGGCACCTCAATATGACTAGGTCAACAGCACATGATCACTTCGCACAGACCCACAGCCAACCAGTGCATTTCATGCTGCTGGGAGCCAGACTATGCAGCATTGTCATCTCCTGTTACAGGTGTTTACAAAACCCACTGGAGTCTTGGCACCCAGTGGGAAGGCACACGTTTCATTTCATAGTGAGCCAGGGTGAATTTGTCCTGTTTTATCTCAGTAGATTAGCTGTCTTAAATTTCTGGGAAGGAACCTGAAATCCACAGAATTGGATTTTAAAAATAAAGGATCCTCTGACAATAAATGAAGCAATTTGTTACATATTTGACAAAGGAGTTTTAAAAGTCTTAAAAGAGTTTAAAGAACTCTAATGAGATAGTATGGGAAAAGAAAAAAATTGCCCCCATGCATAACACTGAAAAAGAAGGTGGGAGTATTTATCAGAAGGGAAAATGGTCCAATAGGAAATACTTTGATAACATGGGCAAAATACATCTAACAGTTCTATACTCTGAATTATTTCCTTAAGTGATGGAATTGGCCCACATATTGACCGCTTGTCTGAGGTAACAATTATTTTTTATTTTAAACAATAACAAAACTCTCATCAACCTACCTGACTGTCCATATTATGTGAACTCCAATCAGTGGGATGACCTGCTGTATGCCAGAATTAGTGGAACTGGGTGTTACCGTTTTCCTACAAGTGCGAGCATATCCCTGAAGGTTTCTGTTTGGTCAGTTGGCTTCCCCCCAACACATGAAACGGGACCCATTTGCTAGCCCTGCTGTAACCATGTGTTGTCTCAAAGCTCCACCATAAACGATTCCTGCTTACGGCAAGTCAAAAGGAAACTTCGAGGCCACCAGCACACTGAGGGACTGCCCTCGATTGTCTCTCAAGGAACTTCCAAGCCCCTCTCTACTGACCCCGCTCTAGTCATGTTTAGTACCTGCTTGGATCTGGAGGCAGCTGAGTTTGAGATTTCAAAATTTAAGCAAGCAAAAATATGTGAGAAACTTTTTGCAAAGTATCACAATGAGGACAGCAGACGGGGAGCTAGGACCTGGGGGTACATGGAGAAGAGCCGTTTGCTGCCATGACAGTGCGAGAGGCCTGGAGGAGCTGAAAAGAAAATCTAAAGTGAAAGTGCCAAAGGCAAGGCTGCTGGGAGCCAGGGGCTCAGCTCTGGCCGCACAGGGAGGCTCCGTATCTGCTGACAGGTTGTGCAGGCTCTTCCAACGCTTCCTCCTAAGTCAGCACACATGGACTTTAGGTCTCAGAAAAAGTTGTTTATCATGTTAAGCGCCCAGCCTGTTTTGTCTTCCAGACGGAAAGTATAGTGTCAGTCACCGGTGACACTACAAAAAATGAATACTGCCCGGTCCCACCCAGAATGACTGACTAGAAACCTCTGGGGGCGGGGCTGGCTTTGTAAAAGCTCCCCATTTCACTCCAAAGTGCAGTCCCCACTGAGAACCCCACACTGGAAGGTCAGAATACTGAGAGCTGCCAGGCGGTGAAGTGACTAGCAGGACAGGGCAGAAAGAGGGCCCAGCAGTTAAGTGGTGGGCAGCAGCAGGATCTGCCACCAACACCCTTTTCTAGTCAAGACCGCCTGGAATGTGTCTCATGTGCATGATTCACGGTTGTCTTGCCTTCGTAGGCAGAGGAAGCTGAGTGATAAGAAGCTGATAGATTCCAGATTCTAAGTTTCATCTTTAGCAAAGACTAATGAGACTGGGCAGCGGGAGTAGGGTGAGGGCTCTGAAGTAAGACGGGCTTGAGTCCTGTGCTGCCACTTGGTGAACTATAAAGGTGACTCTGACTCCTCCACAGTACCATGGAATGATCCTACTGTGAACGAGAAGTGATGATCATGCCACCACACAGTGGCTGTTGGAGCCAACGGTTATCTTATGTACTCCATTTATCTCATTAAATTGGTCCCGGGTACTCAGTGAGGGTTCACGGACATTAGCTATTTTGAGAATGACAACAAATAATCAGCATCAGAGAAATCCCAAGCAGCAGGTCTTATCTCAGAACAAACTTTCCGCAGATATTCAAGCAGTTCTAGCTTCTTCTGCAGGAAGTTATGATAGAGCTGAGACGTCACAAAGACAAGAGGCTGTGTCAAACTTAGAGCAGGAGCAAGGCAGGCAGCTCACTTAAAACAAAGGGTTGGTTGTGATAATGCTGCGTGGGCTGGAGGCCACCAAAGACACAGGCACACAATACACAGAAACTTACAGAGAACGAATATGTGGTGAGTTGACAAAACCCTGCGTTAAAGGATCAATGTGTCCCATGGCTGTAACGATGCCAGTGCTGGGGTGCTCAGGTGCATTCATAGAGGGAGAGCCTCAAGAACTCGAGACGGAAACCATCTCAGGATGGACCTGCTACAATATAATTAGATCTCCACTCACTCAGCCAGTACTCGGGGAGCTCTCACTGAATGTCAAGAACTGGGGAAGAAGGAAAGGAGAGAAATGAGCCACAGTCCCATCCTTGGGGAGCTGATGGGAAAGGCAGGGATGTAAACAACCTACTTCTTCGGAATGCCAGGAGCAGAGACAAGAGCCATGCACTGTGTGGCCAGGAATGGCTTCACAGGGAAGCAGTCTGAGCAGATCTCAGATAAGACAGACACAGCCAAAGAGCACAGGGCAGGAGATTTGGAGGGGTCCTGCACTAGGAAACAGAATAGGGGGCGTGGGACCGGCTGAAAGAATTGCCTGCTCAAGACTAGGAGGCAATGGGGAGCCATTGATGATTTCTCCACAATGGAGTGGCAAATCTAAAACTCAGAGCTGAACTTCAGAATAGCAGTTCTGGTAGCAAAGTCAGAGTGGAGGCAGGGAGAATACTAGGGGCAGAGTAGGGGGCTCCGCAGCTATCCATGGGACAGGTAAAACCAGGCTCACGACCTGATCCTGGCCGATAAGGACCTGCCACTATTGAAACAGAGATAGCGTGGCAGCATCACTGGCTACATACTATCCACTTAAAAAGCATTTTTGAAAATTCAAAAAATTCATAAAGTAAGGAGTTCACTCTCTGGTCAAAATATAAATCACAGCCCAAACCGGTTTGGCTCAGTGGATAGAGTGTCAGCCTGCAGACTGAAAGGTCCCAGGTTCGATTCTGGTTAGGGGCATGTGCCTTGGCTGCAGGCACATCCCCAGTGGGAGTGTGCAGGAGGCAGCTGATTGGTGTTTCTCTCCCATCATTGTTTCTGACTCTCTGTCCCTCTCCCTTCCTCTCTGTAAAAAATCAATAAAATATATTTTTAAAAAATATATAAATAACAAAAAAAGAAATTTAAGTAATACTTGGCATTTGCACATTCTTCTTTTATGAAAGTACTTTCACATGTTTTATTTTGTACTCGTATGGGGCACCTATTTACCCCTATTTCATGGGAGTGGAAACTGAGGCAGGCACCCATTAAGTAAAATACATACAGCCCTGGTTGCTGTTGCTCGGTGGTTAGAGTGTCAGCCCGAGCACTGAAGGCTCGCAGGTTTGATTCCCAGTCAAGGGCACAGACCTGGGTTTTGGGTTCACTCCCTACCCCTAGTCAGGGTATGTGCAAGAGACAACCAGTTGATGTGTCTCTCTTGCATTGAGGTTTCTCTCTCTCTCCCTTACTCCCTTCTACTCTCTCTGAAAAGCAATGAAAAAAAATCCTCTAGTGAAGATTTCACACACACACACACACACACACACACACACACACACACACACAGTCTTTGGGCCCTCAGAATAAGAACAATTTCAAGATCAATGACCAAGCCTGAGAGTTTCTTAATTAATTTTCATGCTAGATGCTGGTCCACTACAAACTAATCTTATGATCTAAAAATACATACAGCTGGGCCTTGAAGCACCTCACTTTTATATTTGCATCAGCAATCTCACACAACTTTTAAAGTACCACAATAAGACAGCAAACAAAAAAATATTTTAAAACCTTCAAAACTGTGCTTTGCAAATTAGGATTGTATCTCTGTAAACAACGATAAACATTACCTATTGTTTTTAAAAAATTTTTTTTTACTGATTTCAGAGAGCTAGGGAGAAGAGATAGAAACATCAATAATGAGAATCATCAATGAGTTTCCTCCTCCTGCATGCCCTGTACTGGGGATCAAATCCGCAACCCAGGGAATGTGCTCTGACCAGGAATCAAAGCTTGACCTCCTGATTCATAGGTTCACACTCAACCACGGAGAGCATTACCTATTCTTAAAAGCATATAATGCCGAGAAATTGGGTAAGTGTGGACCCTTGGTTTCTACAAGGAATACGCGTCACAGATGTAGCCCAGAAAAGTTCTATGATTAGGGTGATGCACCAAATTAAGGGAAAACTGAGGTGAGGCTGCTTTAAGGGATGCTGGGTGGATTCTGGGCGGAGAACACCATAAATCTTCACTTGCCCTTTTTTAAAGGTCAAAGAAAAGAGTGTTCCAACACCACAGCTTGGTGGCTGAGAGGACGCTGATGACTCAAAACAGAAGATTAACCCTTTCTAAAACTGAGAGTAATACAATCACTGAGTGCAGCGCGCAGCCCATCACCAGGTTCAACCACAGGCTGCTATCAGGCGGCTTCACCGCTAACCTTTCACTCGGTTAATCATTCAAGAAGCATGTGAGGGTTCCCTTCCATGAGCCATCACAAGTAAGAGATGTGGCCCTGTGCGGACAGAGCTCGAGGGCTGTCAAGGAAAATAAGGGCTCACACTCTCTGCAGTGAGAACTCGGACAGGATCCCAAAGGCCCTCTGGGAGGAGTGGGGTGGCGCCACCAGCATCCCAGCTAATGCTTACCAAGCTCATACATGTGCCTGGCACTGCTCTAGGTGCTCTGCAATAACTCCATGGGGCAGGTATTATTGTCTCCACATTATAGATGAGAACATCGAGGCACAGAGAAGTTTAGCAACTTGCCCAAGGTTTCACAGCTAGGCTCTGAATCTGAGCAAGTGTGCTCCAGAGATCCTGTTAACTTCTATGTTCAGGCGCTTCATACATATTAACTTATTTAATCCTGAAGAGAACCAGGGACGGACAGTATTACTACACCCACTTTAGAGATGAGAAACCTAGGCATAAAACGTTAACTAACTTGCCAACAGTTACAGAGATGACAGGAGGGCATCAATGCAGATCCAGGATACCAGAAAGGTTCTCTGAAAATGGCGATGACTTTTGAGACCCAAGAGATAAGTTGAAGTTAGAAGTGTGCAGGTTGGCTAGCAGAAGGGTGCATTAAGGCAGTAAGGGAGGGCAAAGGTGAGAGAGAGCAGCGGAAGAATGGACACAGGTGATCCGCCAGATTGGGGGGGGAGGGCATTTCACATACAAGGGGGCAACAGTAGTAATGATGGCTGGCTTATCCTCAGAGATGCAAGACCAGAAGACAATGGAATGGCATCTTTAAAGTGCTGAAAGAAAAAATAGCCAACCTACAATCTTACATAAAATGAAAATATTCCTCAAATATGAAGGCAAGCCAGGCTGGTGTGGCTCAGCAGTTGAGTGTCGATATATGAACCAGGAGGTCAGGGTTTGATTCCCAGTTGGGACACATGCCTGGGTTGCAGGCTCAATCTCCAGTAGGAGGCATGCAGGAGGCAGTTGCTCAATGATTCTCATCACTGATGTCTCTCTCTCCGTCAGTCCCTCCCTCCCTCCCTCTCCCTTTCTCTCTAAAATCAACTTTAAAAAATACTTTTTAAAAAGATGAAGGCAAAAGAAAGACATTTTTGGAGAGACAAAGTTGAAGAGAATTTCACTTCCTAAAGTTCTCTCTACAATACTGTAATGGGGAGCAGGAAGAAAAGGAAAAAACTGATGCACAGGACATCTATGCTGAACCAGTTTGGGGTGGGGAGACCTCTCAGAGAAGAGTGGGGAATAACTTTACTTCCCATGCCAACTCTGATTAGTCACGACTGCTGCTGCCCTGGTCAGAGAAGGCTGGAGGTGCACCCAGGTCCCTGGGAGAGAGAGCCAGACAGATGGACAATGGCAGAGAGCAGCAGAAAGATGTCCCAGTCATTCTAACTGTACACATTTTTGCCCCACTAAACGTCATTCTTAAATTTCACTGTGCAGGCAGATTTGGCACAATAGTTTGAGATTTTAACTACTTTCTAGTAAAGTATTATTAGGATACTTGGGAGATAAAGGAAAAGTCTGAGCTGCAAGTCTGCTGTACAACTGACAGCTAACTAGTTCTCAGGCTTAGCACTACGTATTGACATTTTGGTCACCCCAGTGATGACCACCAAAAATATCTAGAGATATTGCCAAATCAAGTGGGGGGGGGGGTCTTCAAAATTCCCCCTAGTTACTAAGAACCTTTTGGTTAATGGAAAGAATCTTATGGTTGCCAAAGAAAGCACAAGGGTGGCAGTCTTTCTGGGTGAAGATCAACGTATCACAGTAATTTTTAACTTTTTTCATCTCATGGCACATAAACTAATTACTAAAATTCTGCAGCACACCAAAAATGTTTTGCCAATCTGACCAAAAAAAAAATAAGTATAATTTTTGAGTTATTTACACTGGACAGCTATGTTGTATAGACTGCTGTCATTTTTTTTTATTTTACAATCTAAGAGAAAAGAAGTCAGTGCCCCTACTAAATAATCTGGTATTGCAGGTTCTAAAAATTTGCGTGGCACACCGGTTAAAGATCGCTGACATAATGTAGTCATATTAATGGGATGGGAGATTTAGAGCAAGAGAAAGGTTCCTCCTCTGATTCTGTAACAACATAATAAACAACTCTTCTTTGTTTTATTAGTGTTACTAGAGGACCGGTGCATGAAATTCGTGCAGGGGGTGGGGGGTGGGGGAGAGATTCCCCTCAGCCCAGCCTGCACCCTCAGGGGATGCCAACTGCCAATTTAGGACCAATCCCCACATCGGACATCCTCTCGCAATCCGGGACACTGCATGCATCAGTGACCATACTTTTCACACAGGTGAAAGGCATCTTGCTGCTGTACGGGCAGCTACATTTTTTGCCCTGATTAAAAAAGTAGTACACAACATGATCCTTCTCAGGCAGTAGTACCATTTTCCCCATCTTATGGGTGGAAAAACTGAAGCAGAGGGAAGTTAATTGGCTTTGTCACACAGTTATGTGTCAGAATCAGGACTGATCACAAAATGTGCAAGCCGGAGTCCATGCATGTCATCGCTGCATCATCCTTTTTCAGTGTTAGAGTAGCCTTGCCAAGTTTTAATTTTTAAATCCAAGACACTGTTCCCAATATATGGGGTAGGGTCCCTAGGCCTGGACTGCGATCAGGGCCGATCTGTGGGGCGACCGGTGGGCAGGGAGATCAGGCGGCCCCCACTGACACACGCCTTAGTTGGTGGCCTGTTGCTGCCCGCTGGCCAGCTCCATCCCCAAGTCGCTGCTGCCAGTTGCCTCCCTCTGGCGGGGAGGGTACAGACACTCAACACAGGAGCTGCCCTGGACCAGGGACAGCCCCTGCGTTGTGCATCTGCCCCCTGGTGGTCAGTGCATGTCATAGCGACCGGTTCTGCCAGTCGATCAGCTGTTCCTTCGATTTGCATACTAGGGTTTTATTATATAGGATGAGGAAGTCCTATCTCCTGGAAAATGAAAACACACAGAAACTCGCTTTACTCCCTTCCCTGTCCCCCTGAAACATTTTATTAACTGCTGACAGTATTAAATATTTTTGAATTTCCAAGAACTCTGTTTCTTTCCTTGGTAGCCTGCTTTTTAATTTGGATGCATTAGCCTTTCTGAATATTTTCCTTACATCCTACTGTCCTGCCTTCAACAATAAATGAACAAGGAAAACGGCATTTGCTTTACTCATTCACAGAGCTACTCCTCAATATGACTTTTTCTGGATGGCTTTCTGCACATTTCCTAATTTCCAAGAATTTTTAAGCATGCCTTTTCTAACATTGCAATGGACTGCAATGGGGGAGAAGGAACAGGCACAGGCATTCAGCCCTCCTTCTTAATCTAGACTGCCTCCTATATGTCTTCAGTTCCTCCCACATCAGGAACTGTCCTGCTATGAACAATCTCAGGAACTGACGGTGCAACAGTGCAATCCTATGCTTAACAGGTTGTTGTGCTAGTTGTACTAAGAACTTATCAAAAATTTCAAACTATGAAATCCATCAATAGCATGGCAGGAGGAGAGTGGTCGGAATGGAGCATTTTAAGCTGGCACAGAAATTTCTACTGCATTACTGGGCAACCTAGTACTTTATCATAACTGAATGTGGGTCAAACAGGATGCTGGTCTCTTCTTATCACAAATTCTCTTTACTAGCAAGACCATCTCATACATGCCTATCTCCTTTGCCATCCACACTCCTGAAAGCAGAACAGCAGAATACCCATAACACTTTGAGTTCAGAATTTGTAGTTTCAGAATCTGAAGTAACCCTTGTAGGTGGGTGAACTGGCTAAGAGGGAGAGCCTGGAGCAATGTTATTAAGGCTCAAGGCCCAGTCCATCTAAAAGCTGTTTAACTATGAGCAGGTTACTTAACATCTCTGTGCCTCTATTTTCCCACCTGTAAAATATGGAGAGATTAAACGTTTCTAATTTATAGAGTCAGAAGGACTAAAAGAGAGAATATATGCAATGTGCTAATTGCTAGAAAGCTCAGAACATGATTTCTCTTGTTATGACATGGTAGATAAGAGTACAGACATACTAGCTCTGTGACCTCAGATGTGCCTGTTTTCTCACCTGGGAAAAGGGGGCAGGACCAATTTTTCTGGCACCTGGAAGAGTGCCTGGCACACAGTGAGCACCCAAATAAATGTAAGCTGTCATCATGACAACTGTTTTGGGGGCAGGGTCTTTTTGGCAACAGTGTGGAAGATGCCTGGAGATCAGGGACGCCGAGGACGACACTAAGAGACTCCTAAGCATGAGACCCAAGAAGGAAAGGAGGAGGGCGACCCACCAAGGAGAAAGCAGTAAGTGAAGGAGGGACAGAGAGCTATTACTAAGGTACAATGAACAGGAGCACGTGACATGGTACGAGTGGCAGCGAGATCAAAGGAACTGGAAGGGCCACCAAGTTTCCAACTTGAGTAACTGACTAGACAATAGGCTCTTCACCTGGAGAGAAAATCAGGAGGATTTGAGGATGAGCCAAAGAGGTCAGCTCCAGAAATGCTGAGCTGAAAGGGTCTGCTGACCATGCACTCGGGCAGAGATGCCCTGGTGGGTGTGGCTGTGTGCCTCTGCAGCATCACCAAGGCACTGGGCGGGAAATGCAGAGCATGCTGTGGGCAGCACCCAGGGCACTGGACGGGAAATGCAGAGCATGCTGTGGGCAGCATCACCAAGGCACTGGGCGGGAAATGCAGAGCATGCTGTGGGCAGCACCCAGGGCACTGGACAGGAAATGCAGAGCATGCTGTGGGCAGCACCCAGGGCACTGGACGGGAAATGCAGAGCATGCTGTGGGCAGCAGCAGCAGACACGGAGTCGGGTAAGTCATCAGAATGCAGGTTCTGCAGAGAAGTGAAGACTGACTACAGAAGTGCTGGAACACATCCGATGAAGAGCCCATGCTCTTCTAGGAACAAAGGAGGTGTCCCAGGGAGGGCAGGGAGGGCAGAAAGGGCAGAAGCAGAGTGTGGTGTCAGTGAAGCAAGGACCATCGACTGACAGGACAGGAAAATGCGAGGAGAATGGCTGCCAGAAGCAAGCTGCAGGGCATGGATGGAGAGGGAGGAAGAAGCAAGGTCACACGAAGAGAGAAAGCTAAGAAAAAACCCGATCGTGCTGGGTATTGAAGCAGAAAGAGTGAGTGGAGGAGGTGGAGGGGGGTGGTCAAATGGGAAGCACGAGGACCAGGAAGATGGCACACTGGAGCAGAGTGGGGAATGGGGCGGCATCCCGTTTTCTCGGGAAATGAGGAGAGTGGGTGTGTCTGGATAGGGTGGAGTAGGTCTGAGAAAAGGAAAAGTCTGGCAAAAGCACTTAGGAAAATGGGAGGGGAAACCAGCCAAGGACTGGAAGGCGTAGTAAAGCCCAGCTGAGCTTGGAGGCTGCAAAGTTTGGCAGAGCTAACCTTCAAAACTGGATGGTCTCTCTGGGCCACACCCTGCACCCCAGGTATAGGAGTGAAGAAGCCAAAACAATACACGAGTCAGGCCGCTGTTGTGAGAAGAAGGCCCGCAGGACAGTTCTGGAAGTGAGTCCAGCCGAGACTGCCTGCCTGAGGCCCATGGAAGGGGACTGGCTGGGCAAAGGGCAGGAGAAACTGTTTGGGAAAGAGGAATCTGAAAGGGTAAGAGATGGTGGATGAGAATTAGGGTTCAGATTTTAGAAGTGTCTGAAGACACAACGGCCAATTTCTCTCTGGAAAAGATGCCATTCCCCCAGCAGTATATCACACAGCGCCTCTCACCTCTCCTAAGGCAGTAACATAGCACTGAGCTTTGCCAATCTGGTGAGTGAAAAGCTTTGTGCTTCTTCACTTGTTAGTAATTTTGAAGACTCTCTCTCATATACTTACTAGTTACCGGTCATCTGTAGGCCTTCTGCTCATGGTATTTGAGTGAAGTTCTTTAAACTAAGAAAGCTTTCTACTTCTCTGTTGTGGCCATTCTCAACTGTTTCCACTTAATCATTCATCATAATTTTAATGATGAATTTTATTATGTGGCTAAATCTATAGGCTATCTTTTTAAAAATATATTTTTATTGATTTCAGAGAGGAAGAGAGATGGAGAAATAGAAACATCAATGATGAGAAAGAATCACTGACCGGCTGTCTCCTGCACGTCCCAAAATGGGGATCAAGCCCGCAACTCAGGCATGTGCCCTGACCAGGAATCAAACCTGTGACCTCCTGGCTCATAGGCTGATGCTCCACCACTGAGTCACACCGGCTGGGCTATCGGTTATCTTTTATTGCTCATTCTCTGCACTTTCATAACAGAGCATGAAATACTTTCCATATTTTCCTCTATCTATTTTGTGGTTGTTGATTGTTGTTCTTTGTTTTGTTTTGTTTTTTTTCCAGGAAACTCTTCATCTGTTCGCAATTCCTTTCGGCCTGTAGTGGTGAGGGGATATCTAACCTGACAATTTTCCCGACTCTTATGATGCCTTCTTATTGCACATCAGGTTCTCCCACACACCAGGCTTGTTCCAGGCGGTACCAGGACCTGACATTCCAGTGTGGAAGCACAGCAGGGAGATTCAGCTAAGTTCAGAGAGTGAGCTAGCCAATAGCACAGAAGGCTCAACTCCTCAGACCCAGCCCAGCATACCCTCTACTGCACTCCACTGCCCTAAAGCAGTTTCAGATGTTTTTAAGCCCACATCTGAAAGTTTTAAAACACAAGTGAACTAACTAATCACCCCCAAGCTGATTGTTAAGGGAAAGTAATTTGATGTGATCACAAAATCAGATCAGATTTCTGCAGATTTCTGCTTTTAGAGGGAGGCTCTCATACAGACGGCGAGTGTGTTTTGGAGATGAGAACACAAGCAGATGTGAGTGCACATATAGAGAGTTCACAGCTTGGGAGCCATAGCTAAGCTTCTGCCCACTAACTAGTAGACTTCTCAGTGGAGCCATAGCTGGGTTTTCTTTCATCCTGTGCTTGTGCATAGGCTTGGGAATGTCTGTGACGTCTGTGAGATTATGTGCAAATGTGGGTGTGGATGATTTTTCTAGGGAGAGGGCTGTCAGAACCTCCCTCTAAATCCACAGCAGCAAGGTTTCCATTCCTGAGGACTGCTCTAAGACTCATAGACTGTATGTAATTAAGGCCACTGCCCAGGACTGCAACCACTTCTACAGAGGTTTTGCTAACACACTGCCATTCCTCTCACCATGTCTCAACGTTCTCTTCCAATTCCTTCCTCATTCAAGGGCCATGCCATTGTTTTCTCCATATTGGTACAGTTGGACTACTACAAATTCAGCACTCTGCCTTTAAGATCACCTGCCAATTTTATGACTAAGACACAATAAAGGCTCAAATATCAGACATACCAAAAGATGTGTAGCTCAAAAAAAGTGAGGAAAAATATTTGTAGATTTCCAACGGGAACTATTCAGATTAGGACATTTGCATTTTAGCAGGACAAGCCTTCCTGACCGTGTTTCTGGAATGTCCAATGGGAGTGCAATTGTATGGCCTTTATAAAACTAGGGGCCCGGTGCACAAAAATTTGTGCACTCGGGGGGGGGTCCCTCAGCCCAGCCTGTGCCCTCTCGCAGTCTGGGACCCCTCGGGGGATGTCCACCTGCTGGCGTGCCTGGCCAGCCTAGGTGAAGGGCTGATGGCTGTTTGCAGCGAGGCTGGCTGGGATTTATTTAACTTCTAAAGTTGAAACTTTGTTGCTTTAACCGAGCCCAGGTCAGGTTGCCCCTGACAATCCAGGCTCCCAGCACTTCCTTGAGCTCAAGGCGAGAAGCAGGTAACTGAGGTTTGTTTATCTTCTATAATTGAAACGTTGTTGCCGTGAGCAGAGGCCACAGCCAGCCTAGGCAGACAGGAAGCTTAGCTTCCTCTATCGCTGGGGCAAGCCTCCTGCTTATTCCAGCTCAGGCTGCCCACAGCTCCCATTGACCCAACATCCCAGCCAGGCTGGCTAGAATCAGGTTTCTAGGGTTTATCTTCTATAATTGAAACATTGTTGCTTTGAGCAGAGGCCCAGCCGGCCTAACGGAAGCCTCCTGCTTATTCCAGCTCCATGGCTGCCAGCTGCCATCTTGGTTGGGTTAATTTGCATACAGCCACTCTGATTGGCTGGTGGGCATGGCTTATGCGTCTCAGAGTGAGGGTCAATTTGCACATTACTCTTTAATTAGATTAGATGCTATAAACAATTTGAAAGCCATACCTCATGTCATGGAGTCTAAGCAAGTAAATAAGGTTAAAAAAGAAATCTCTGAAGTGATAGAAGAAAAGGAAGCATAACAAAGGTAATGTATACACAGAAAAGCCAAAGAAGTAACAAAATTACCAACTGCAGCTCCATCAGGCAAAGGTATAAAGTAAACAAGTATGTATACAGGCATTAATATCACCCATGTTTACCAGCTAAACTAATCAGGCCTGATTCTCAACAACAAAATACTTTGGACGCACACGTCAGGAGACGTACCGTGCTTGTGTTGCAAAGTATCATCAATTCTCCCCAAAGATTAGTTCACAAATTTACCAGGCTGTCATTCCTGGGTTTTAGTTATTTTTATATCCTCTGTCCTAATCCCTATCAGCACCCAATAAATATTTGGATAAATGAGCACCAAACCAAATTCCTAAATTAATTTTTCAGGAACTAGAAAAGAAGTAGTAAAAAAGAAAAGTTGAAGGAGACCAGTTCCACCACATTTAAAACATGTTACAGATCAACAGTGTGGTATTGGTGCACAAATGCACACACACCCAAAGTCATACATCCTTGGGAGAAAAAGCCTGCCAAAAATATAGATATAAGAAATTACATGTTTAAAAAAGAGAAGCATTGCCCAGCTGGTGTGGCTCAGCCATTCAGCATCAACCCAGAAACCAAAAGGTCATTCACTATTTGGATTCCTGCTCAGGGCATATGCTAGGGCTGTGAGCTCGATCCCCTGGGGGGGGGGGGGGGCATGCAGGAGGCAGCTCATTGATAATATTCCTCTCTCATAGATGTTTCTCTCTCTCTATCCCTCTTTCTTCCTCTCTCTCTGTAAAACTGAATAAAAACATATTTTTAAAAAATAAGAGAAAGAGAAGCATTACAAAATAATGGAAGAGTGAAGAACTATTGTTACCTATTTCTAACACCAATCATAACCGGAATCTCCCCAGCTCTTTCCTCTCTTCTCCCCAACACTACGGTGTTGGATTCTTCACAACCTAATCTGCAATGCCACTGTCTCAGCTCGGGCTGTCAGCACCTCTTCCTCCTCCCCTGCAATAGCTTCCTAACAAGGCTCCTGTCACTTTCTCTTCTCTCCCTTCCTCCACAATCCCAACTCCACTTGCCACCAGAGTTGTCTTCCTAAAGCATCCACTTAATTCTCAACCTTCTGTATATAAGAACCACCGAAATTCTACTGCAGTGGTCTTCAAACCATGATCTCCTCAGAACTGGAACCGAAGCTTTTTTAATAATGGTCTTCCACAGATGACAGCAAAAGCTAATTCACACTGCCTGTCTACAAAAGTTTTTCACAGTCATGGGTGGTCATATATTGAGTCCTGCCATCATGGGATTGTACGGGGAATATTAATAATCCTAGCACATCCAAAAATGCAAAAGCAGTGAGAATACTGAAAGGCTATAAGAGGAGATGAACAAGTATAATGAAAATTAAAAACCACACTGTGAGAAATGCTGCCTCAGTAAATTTTCAACGTACAACAAAACTATGTGTTTTCAGAAAAAGGTGGCCATCAGTTTATTCTGAGCAAAGAAAATTTGAGTATTGGTGGCTTTAAAACTTTTAAAAAATATTTTTATTGATTTTAGAAAGAAAAGAAGGGAAAGGAGGAAGAGAGAACATCGATGTGACATCATAACATCAATCGCTCCCTGCCGGGCATTGAGCCTACAACCCAGGCTTGTGGCCCAACCGGGTCTCAGTCAGGAAAACTTTTGGTGCAGAGGATGGTACCTAACCCACTGAGCCACACAGGTCAGGGCACAACTTTTGTCACTTGAGGATATTTTTCCATTGATTTTAAGAGAGAGTGGGAAAGGAGGGGGAGAGACAGAGAGAAAGAAACAACATCAATTGGTTGCCTCCTGCACACGTCCCAACCAGGACCAGGGATCGAGCCTGCCCTTGACCAGAATTGAAACCAGGATCCTTCAGTCCACGAGTTGATCAATGATCTATCCACTGAGCCAAACTGGCTAGGGCAGGACAAAACTTTTTAAACTTTTGAAGAACTTACTCCTTCTATTGGATGGAAATGCACCCAGGAAATTGTGAATTTAAATACCACAGTCTCTGAACATGAGGACACATGGATCTATACATGGCCACTTACTACCTAATGAATTTGAAAGTAAGTGTTGGGTAGTTTTTTTACTCTTAAGAATTAGATATGATTGTCTTTTTCCAATTTATTGAACAAAAACATTAAGTTAAAAGATGAAATTTGTAGTGTGTTAGGTTTTCCTATTTTCCTTCCCTCTTGAATGTTCCATCGCACATACCTCTACTTGCCTGTTATCAAGAGTGCTCCAGTGGCACATGGCAGGGAAGCCTGCTGCCCTGCACCCCAAGCACGTCTCAGAGATTCCAGTCCCGGGCCCATGCTCCCTGGCCCGAGCACTCACCTTGTCTAGGGAAGCAGAAACACTTTGGTGTCTTTCCCCAGGTGCAGCTGGGCATGGGTTCAAGTGCCACTCTAGTCCATGCCTCTGGAAGGATCCAATGACCAGGTGAAACCCAAGCCGGTAGATTTATAACTGTTCACACTGACAGGTGGCAAGTAGCTGGTAGTGGCTTAGAAAAAATTCTGTGCCGTTCTAAATATGTATTTACCACCATATCTATCTGTATTCATCTGAGCACCTGCTAGGTCTACAATTTATGATTTAAACTCTCCAGGAGGAATAAATTTGACTAACCCATGTGGAAGAACATTGAGAAACTAGAGAAGAAATGCTAATAAAACATTAAAGGAGAGATCAAGTTGACTACTGATAAGGAAGACACCTGAGAAGAACTGTGGGGAAGGGCAGGAAGGGAGAAACACCTTAGGACTGATTAATCACAAAGAAGTAGCCGATGCCAATGAATCAATACGCTGTAATTAAGTAAAATAACCAGACACAGGAAACAAGTCTTACAACCTAGAGGACTCAGATGAACTGAATAGTGTTTTCATATCACTTTCTGTAAGCAGACGGTACCTAATCAAGAGCAGTTTCTTATATAAATCACAGGGTCAGATTGTGAACAGAATCTGCTCTACCTGTGGAAACGTGTATCAAACCTGCACTGGTCATAAATGTGCTCCCTCAAGATTCCATCACTGCGTTCATTAAGTGATGTATCTGAGAACAAAAATATGCAAGACATGCATTTCACATTTCTTTACTAATACCTAAAGTTTGCTAAAATAGGTACACTGCCTCACTGAGAAATGCTGCCTCGGTAAATTATGTTTGTATGTCTGCCTCCCATTCGAGTTCCCACAAATTGGTTATATTTTTAACCCAAGCCCCTAGAATTCGGTAGGTTCCCAAAAGACAATTGTTGTGCTAAATTGGTAATTGATCAATGAAAGTGACAACTGAACATTATCAGTTAAGTAAAAAATAGTACATACCAAAAACTCACATAAGGAAATACAAGGGGCACACTCATTTCAACCTTGCTGAAACAGGACACTCATGCCACCATGCATGACGTGCGTGGCAATGGGGCATCACTCACTTCACTGTATATGGGATGATAACACCCCCTATCCCCCCTCCCAAAGGCAATTTGACAAAACTGACACATAAATATCAACTTCCTACAAATGCAGCAATTCTAAACTCCGGAGATTTCATGAGAAGAAAATAATTTAGAGCAGTAAGTATCAATGGCTGTGCCGCAAGCATTTTTAAAACATGCAATACCTATCTAGTCAGAGGCACTGAACTCTTTTCCCTTACGCTGTCAAATAAAAAAATGACAACAGCCAACACAACAATAGTCGTCCGGTATGAGTGAATCAAAATCATACCTACCTTTTGTCAGATTGGCAAAACACCAGTATATACCACTAGAGACCCAGTGCACGAAAATTTGTGCACGGGGGTGGGGGGGTGGGGGTGGTGTGGAGGGGAGTCTCCTCAGCCCGACCTGAGCCCTCTCACAGTTCAGGAGTCCTCAGGGGATGTCCTACTGACAGCTTAGGCCACAGTCTGGCCTTCCTCTACAGGAGGCAAGGAAAGGGAATGACAGTGCCACCCCCATCACCCAGCTGTTGCTGCCTGGCCTCCCTCTGCAGGAAGCGACCAGACGGGCCAATAAGGAGCTGATTAGGGGATGATGCCGAATCCCCACATCACCCCTCCGTTGCTGCTTGCCGCTGCCCCTCACCCCATCGCCATTCCCTCCCT
Organism: Murina feae; assembly: GCA_004026665.1. Classification (NCBI taxonomy): domain Eukaryota; kingdom Metazoa; phylum Chordata; class Mammalia; order Chiroptera; family Vespertilionidae; genus Murina; species Murina feae. The sequence continues at coordinate 23,389 of PVJC01004616.1, read as the reverse complement.
CCGCCCGCTGTCATGAGCCTTGCTGCCCAGGCACTGCCTGCTGCCAGCCCCAGCCCCCACCAACTGGTTGTTCTGCCGTTCAGCTGATTCGCATATTATGCTTTTATTATATAGGAAGGACTAGTCGCCCATCGTGTGGCATCACGTGCAGACCACCCACTGCTTCCTTGGGAGCTGGCGGGAACCAAAGCACGCCACTGGAAGCCATGCTGCTTCCACAGGAGCCGTGTGGCTTCCGAGGGAGGCAGAAGCAAGCCACCAGCGCCCACGGGATCTGGGAGGGAGCCACGCCACTTCCGAGGGAGCCAGGAGGGACTGTGCTGATTCCAAGGAAGGCAGGCCCACCATCTCCTCTCTGGGCCTGTGCTCAGCCACAGAGGCTGCAGGCCAGCCCCCTGTCCCTGGTCGTGTCCGCTCTGGATCCAGGAGGCCAGCTCAAGCTGGGGCATGGCAGCTCACCAGCCCCATCTCTGTCTTCATCTCTGCTTCGAGCCTCACCTGCGCAGGCAACCTCCTCCTGTCTGGTCATGACCCGTTAAGGTGTCCCGACCTAATTTGCATATTTCCTCTTTATATATACACTGAGTGTCCAGATTATTATTACCACCTGATGATTGTAGGCAAATTAGCTATAATTTCGTGCTGAAGTTTCTAGAGGGCCAGACCGTTATAAATAAGGAAGCAGGTTGTTTATGACAGAAGTGATTTTTTTTTAAGATATGGGTAAATACCGTGATTTAATAGCCTTTGAACGTGGGATATATTTGAATGTGAGGGACCAGAATATTATGACCACCCTATCAGTACTTCGTTGGGCCACCTTTTGCCTTCAATACTGCAGCGATTCTTCTTGGCATTGACTCCACGAGATGTTGAAAGGTGATGCGAGGAATCTGACACCATGCCTGATGAATAGCCCTGTCCAGTTTTGTGAGATTTGATGTTGTGGAACCAGCTGCCTGATGGCTTTTAACTTCGTCCCACAAATGCTCAATTGGATTGAGATGTGGTGATTGTGGGGGCCACCTAAGCAAGGTAAAGTCTCCCTCATGTTCTTGAAACCACCCCTGCACAATATGAGCACCGTGGCATGGCGCACTGTCTTGGAAGAAGCCCTCTCCATTGGGATACGCCATCAACATGATAGGATGAATCTGATCAGCAACAATACTTAGGTATGTTGTGCTATTCAGACGTTGTTCCACACAAATTAAAGGGCCCAAATCATGCTAGAAAATCATGCCCCAAACCATAACACTGCCCCCACCAGCTTGAAGGGTTGTACTCATGCATGTGGGGTGCATGCTTTCATGCTGTTTCCACCTAATTCTCACTCTGCCATCTGCATGATGCAACTGGAAACGTGATTCATCGGACCACATGACTTTTTTCCAATACTCGACTATCCAATCCTTGTGTTCCTCAGCGAATTGGAGACGTTTTATCTTGGTAACTGCAGACAGCAAAGGTGTTCGAACAGGCCTTTGGCTTCCATATCCCATACAATGCAATGTACGGCTAATTTGCCTACAAACATTAGGTGGTCACAATAAAGTGGTCACTCAGAGTGTGTGTGTGTGTGTGTGTGTGTGTGTATCCCACGATCAAAGGCTGTTAAATCATATCTTCAGAAAAAAAATCACTTCTGTTGTGGTAAACAACTTGCTTCCCTATTTATAATGGTCTGGCCCTCTAGCAACTTCAGCACGAAATTACAGCTAATTTGCCTACAAACATCAGGTGGTCATAATAATCTGGACACTCAGTGTATATATAAACTCTCCAGTGTGCTGCAGAATTTTAGTAATTAGTTTATGTGCCATGAGATTTCAAAAAGGTTGAAAATTGCTGATTTAGAGGGGAACGGCTATCATCATTAAAATGGTGACTGGCCTTGTCAAAAGAAGGGGAAGTCTAGCTGTCCCTCAAAAAGGGATCCAAACCAGTTCAAGCCAGCAACGCCACTTAGGAAAAGTAACAGGTAAACTGGCTACCAAGAGGCAGAGACTGCATCACTCAGGAGGCAGGCTTGCCAGATCCTGGTGAAAACCTGGGGACTGGCAGGGGATTGGGCAGGGGTGGTGGCATTCAACGCAATAGGGTCAGTGCCAGCAAACTCTTTCTGTAAAGGGCTCTCTGGGAGTCATACAGTCATTGTTACAAACACTCAACTCCACCACTGCAGTGCATGGCTGTGTGCCATAACCGTGCCCACAAAACAGGCAGTGGTGGGATTGGGCCTGAAGGCCACAAGCTTGGAAAGTAGGGCCAACTCAAGGATGTAGTTCATGAGCTGAATTCCAGCAGGACGTACAAAGTGGACACGTTCACGATAAAGATCTAGACATGCAGATGCCAGGGCTAGAGGCATAAAGATGAGAGTCAGCCGCCAAGGGTGGCACTGAGGGGTTGAGACCACCCAGGGGAATGATCTGAGAAGGGAGGAGGCGCAGCACACTCCCCGCCTAAAACCAGAGCAGACACACAATGTCACCTGGAATCACTACGGCCCTGAAAGGGTAGGAATACTATAATCCAGCAGTCGCCAACCGGTGGTGGGTGGACCACTGGTGGTCCGTGAGGCCCGAAAGGTTGGCAACCGCTGGTTTAAGGAAACCTTTGGAGCAGCGGTCGCCAAGGTTGGAGACCGCTGCTATAGTCTAACCTCCCTGACTCAAACTTATTTTTTTAATTTTTTAAAAAAATCTTTATTGTTGAAAGTATTACATATGTCCCTTTTTTTCTCCCATTGACCCCTTCTAACTCGACCTGCCCCACCCCCACCATCCAAGCCCCCTAGGCCTCCACCACCCTATTGTTTGTGTCCATGGGTTATTCATATATTCACACAAGTTCTTTGTTTGATCTCTTCCCACCCACCAACCACCTCCGCCTTCACCTTCCCTCTGAGATAAGACAAACCTTTTAAAAAGAGATTCCTATTTTAACTTAGAGCTTTCATTCCCTTTTCCAAGATAAAGTTTCAAATTCATAGATTAAAAAAAAACTTCCCATTCGTTTTACAAAACTAAAAAAAAAAACAAAAACCTAATAAGCTAGAAAGTAAAGCAATTCTAAAGTATCTATTAACTCTTCTATGATCTATTTTTTAAAATATATTTTTATTGATTTCAGAAAGTATGAGAGAGGGGGTGAGAGAGTAGAAACATCAATGATGAGAGAGAATCCTGCACACTCCCTTCTGGGGATCAAGCCCCCACCCCGGGCATGTGCCCTGATGGGGAATCAAACTGTGAACTCCTGGTTCATAGGTCGACACTCAACCACTGAGCACACTGGCCGGGCTATGGTGTATTTTCATTATGAAATATTTTACACTAAAAAATATTTATCAGTCCTGGCGGGTTTGGCACAGTGGATAGAGCCCTTGGACTGAGGGGTCCCAGGTTCAATTCCAGTCAAGGGCACATACCTTGGTTGTAGGTTCCCTGGCCAGGGACAGGGTGTGTGCAGGAGACAACCAATTGATGTGTCTCTCTCACATCGATATTTCTCTCTGTCTCTCCCTCTCCCTTCCACTATCTAAAAATCAATGGAAAAATATCCTTGGTGAGGCTTAACCCCCCCAAAAATAAATAAAAACAGGTGAGGCAATCCTTGGGAGTAAAATGAAACAGCGGCGTAGGTGACGAATGAATGTTACTGAAGTCAGAACATGGCTTCTGATATTAGACCCCAGAAGGGCTGTCAAGGGAGAGAGGAGACTGGTTCATCCTGGCCCCAAATAAGTGCTCTGGGATGCGCAGGGAGAAATGCATTTTGGCTCAGCATCTGAGAATTCCTGCTGCCCCTATGGAACAGGCTCCCTCAGGAGGAACTGCATCTTCTCCTAGAGAAGGTCATCTGATTTCTGTGATCAGGGAGGGGTTGGCAAGGAATGTAATTGGGTTAAAACAAGCCTGACAGGGACTGGGGCGAGCTGGATGGCTGGTGCCCCAGCCAAATGGGCCAGCTGCTGGTCAGCTATTGGAGAAGGCCAGATATTTCTAGGTCTTCCAGGATTTTAGAAGCCAAAATTCCAGGTTTTTGTGGGGGAAACTCTGGATTTTTAAATATAGGCCAATGACTGTAAAAAATACCCACATACATACTGAATAGGTCAGAAATACACAGGTATGCCCAGCTAGCAAACTGTGTGAACCTTTGGTTGAAAATTCGCCTATCTGGAACCTGGAAGGATTAGAGCAGGGCTTCTCAATTTCAGCACTCTTCGCATTTGGGACCAGATCATTGTTGCCTTGGCGGCGGCGGGAGAGGAGGGAGGAGGGGGATGAGGGGACACATACTTGATAAGAGCCACTGTAGGAACATCAACTCCTAGCCTCCAGGATTTCATAAAAGTGTCATTCATAACTCAAACAAGTGGTTTCTCATGTAAGAGCTGTCCTTGTGAAGAATGGACTTTTAGCTGCTTTAGAATCAGACCTGAGTTTGAACCCTCACAACTCAGTCATTCTCCAGCCTCTTTGAGTTCTGGCTTCCTCATCAAGTCAGAAATAAATAGCATCACCCCTTTACGAGTTGCTTTAAGAATACAGGAATGCCCTAATCAGTTGAGCTCAGTGGACAGAACACTGGCCCACGGAATGAAGGGTCATGGGTTTCATCCTGGGTCAAGGGCACATACCTTGGTTGCATGCTCGATCCCCAGCCCCACCAATCAATATGTCTCTCTCACATTGATGTTTCTGTCTCTCTCCTTCCCTTCCACTCTCTCTAAAAATCGGTGGAAAAATATCCTCAGATAAGGATTAACAACAACAAAAATACAGAGATGAGCCAGCCAGTGTGGCTCAATGGTTGAGTGTTGACCCATGAGCCAAGAGGTCACAGTTCGATTCCAGGACAGGGCACGTGACCAGGTTATGAGCTCGCTCCCCAATAGGGGGTGTACAGGAGCGAGCCAATAGATTATTATGACCCATCACTGATGTTTGTACCTCTCTCTCCCTCTCCCTTCCTCTCTCTGAAATTAACAAAAACATGTTTAAAAAAAAAATTGGTGCTCTCCCTCTAGGGAGCAAACCCATGCCGTTCTCTTCTCCTTCTTCCTCCACAGGCATGTATCCCCTAACTTCTAAGGGGTCCCATGAGACTTGCAACCAGGGGAGCAGTGGGCAGCAGAGCTCGTACTGGGCTAACCCCTGAACCTGGCTCCAAGACCCCGTTTGACCTCTCAGTGAGCCAACGCAGCCCAGCCTGCGCTCTCCTGTTGCTTCTATGCCCTTCCTGTTTCATTGTCCTAAATATTTTTGCTGTGGTCAACAATTCTTGCTTTCTTTTATAAATAAATAAAAGCTAAAAATTAAAAAATTAAAAGAATACAAGATAATTTACTCCAAGCACCTAGCTCAGCAGCTTTATAAGCACCAAAAACATTTAGTGATTATTAATCCTTCCCTGGGGAAGAGGCAGCCCAGTGTCTGTGGTCGGAAGCACATAGAATCCAGTCAGAAGCTCTGGACCCCACCCACGTTGTGCCTTGGTCACCTAGGAGCTGTGTGGACTTAACAAGGCCTTCTCCCTTCTTTATAAAGTAGAAATGACCATCTCTGTACGCGAGGGCCAAGCCAGGTGGTTTGCACAGCAGTTAGTAAAATGGTAATGATTATTCTTATCAGATCTTTTAAAGATGTCTGAAAAGGAAAGAACAGTTCTTTAACAAATTCAAAGAACTTAGAGCAGCGGTTCTCAACCTGTGGGTCGCGACCCCTTTGGTGGTCAAATGACCCTTTCACAGGGGTCGCCTAAGACCATCCTGCATATCAGATATTTACATTATGATTCATAACAGCAGCACCATTACAGTTATGAAGTAGTAACGAAAATAATTTTATGGTTGGGTCACAACATGAGGAACTGTATTTAAAGGGCCAGAAGGTTGAGAACCACTGACTTAGAATGCAGTAATAAGTACAGAACGAAAAATAACAGGGATCATTAAGTTCCAAGTTCTTCTAGACAAGCAAATGCCAACTGGTGACCCATAGACCAAATCTGGCCCTGGATACTTTGCTTAGCCCCATACAGTGTCATATAGGTTGTTTAATTTGCATTAAATGCCATCTGATTTTCATTAAAATCCTAATTTTAGGCTTTTCTCAAAACTGTCATGCTCCTTTCGTGAGACAAGTACCATGCAGGGCCCCCCTTTCCTGTCAGCCCTCACCTAGCCTAAGTCATTTGTTGATTTTACTGGCCTGGCCCCTCTAGGCACTGGAGCTTGTGACTGGCTTATCTGAAGACAACTCATCTGGGAAAGCATTCCGGATCTGCAGACACTCCCTCCCAGAGGCTCACCAGATCGTAAACCCTCCTAGTCAGTCCCTGAGTCCTTTTCTCCTTGACACTCCTAGCCCATCACTAGATGTTCCTCAGGTTCCTTATCCCGCTGTACACCTTCCTGGATTCAGGGCATCGCCTCCCCCAATCACTGCCTTGTCCACTGGATTACCTACATGAAGCATTTTCAAGAACAAAATACCTATCTTTTTAGCAGGACTACAAAAGATATGACATGACGTCTACTGTTTGCCAGACCAGCACACCTCCTCCCCTTCTGCTGGCAATAGCACCCATGCTCCCCGACTCGGTCCATGTGATTAGAGTGGGGTGGACTCCATTCCCACTTCCAGGAAAAGGCACGTGACCAGTCCGAAACACTGGGAGTCAGTCCTGGCGCTTTGGCCACAGTGACTGGGAGGACAGTATTCTCTGTCCGCCTGGGACTTGGAGGATGATGGAAAATGGGGCCTCCTTGGGGACCTCGCCCAGTCTGTACCCATATTACTTTTGTACTCTTTGATCATATAGGAGTCAATTAATTCCCATCTTTGCTTTAAGGACATTTAAACTGAGTTTTCTTACAACCAAAAGAGACTTATCAATACGAGATAAAATTGAAAAAAGTGCTTGAAAATGAAGGAGTGGGTCTGCTCAAATCCCCGCCCCTTTTTGGTTACCTCCCTCCATCCAGTAAGAGCTGGGTTTTGCTCTGTGCATAGCCATCCCTCTAGCCTAGGCCACCATACACCTCCCATGAGATAAGCTATTTTCTCACGGTATATAATCATTTTTTGCTTCAATTATTTCACAAATCTATTGAGCCCCTTCAGGGCAAACTGTAGTTTTCACTTTTGATTCTTTAATATTTTGCACAATGTACACAGTTTGGGCTTAACAAATGTTTGTTGAACGGATGGACCAACAAAAGGCAGGTGGACCCCTGACCGGTTTGGCTCAGTGGATAGAGCGTCAGCCTGCGGACGGAAGGGTCCCCGGTTCGATTCCGGTCAAGGGCATTTGCCTTGGTTGCGGGCACGTACCCAGTAGGGGATGTGCAGGAGGCAGCTGATCGATGTTTCGCTCTCATCGATGTTTCTAACTCTCTATCCTTCTCCCTTCCTCTCTGTAAAAAATCAGTAAAATATATTTTTAAAAAAAGGCAGATGGACAACAAGAACCATCGTAATTCTCTTCCTGGGGCCGTCCCTGTCATGAGACCTCCTCCGAAGCCTTGCCCCCATGATGCACAAACCACCTTCTGAAACAGACTCACCCACCAATGTAAACAAGTTGCATCATGAGAACTCACTCCTTCCAGCCATTACTAATCCTCCCACATGTCCGTCCCATGGAACCTCACTGTGGGGTTACACACAAGGTCCGAAGTCTGGGAAGCGACTACTTCACTGCAAGACACCACCTAGAACTCTATTAATCGGTAACCCACACAGTGGGGATGTCAGTCACACATATAACTTCATTCATGGGGACAAGGGACCCTCCTTTGATATCTAGACTTCACCCAAATACACGCAGAATCCTGATTCCATTGGCTACCCACCATCTGCTTCCACAAAATAACAATTCCAAGCTCTCTCCTGCCTTCCTTTTTGCCTCCCTAGTCCTATATGATCCTCCTATATAATAAAAGAGAAACATGCTAATTAACCATCCCTCTGCTATGCTCAAGCCAACCCACAAGTCACACCCACCAGCCAATCAGGAGTGAGTATGCAAATTAACCCAACTAAGCTGCCGGCCACAGAGCTGGAGCGAGCAGGAGGCTTGGGTTGCCCCCAGTGATGGAAGAAGCCAAGCTTCCTGCCTGCCCTGGCAGGCCCTTGACTCCACTCAAGGCTACAAAGTTTCAATTACAGAAGATAGGGGGAGCTCTGCTCAGCCACAAGCCAGGCTGACAGCTGACGGCTAATGGCTGCCAGCACAGTGGTGGTGGCGGGAGCCCCTCCTGCCTCATCATCAGCGCTAAGGATGTCCAACTGCAGCTTAGGCCTGCTCCCCGTTGGCAAGTGGACATCCCCTGAGGGCTCCCAGGCTGCCAGAGGGATGCCTGACTACCAGCATAGGCCCGATCCCCCGGGGAGCAGGCCTAAGCCAGCAGGCAGACATCCCTGGACTTCGAGAGGACCCAGGCCAGGCTGAGGGACCCTCCTTCTCCCCCCGAGTGCACAAATTTTTGTGCACTGGGCCTCTAGTCCTTTATAATTATGGAAGTGGGGGGAAATATACCTAGGAAATCAACAGTTGTAAAGCAACAGGTTTCCCTGTAAAAAGTTTTGACTTTGAGTGCATAACTGCCACACCCTTAATTGCTCTGTAATAGCTGCAGCTTCCACAGGCATCTAGCAATTAAGATTTTCAAATAATCAAAGGTCAGGGCCAGAAGTGCAGTCCTAGTATGAATCACCATCGCCTCTATCCAGTTCTCATTTTCCCATACTTGGGCCCACACCACCAGAGCAATCTAGTAAGCACTAGATTGACAGTAGGTTAACTATTTGCGGAGTATCTACCATTGACAGGAAGCACAGCAGACCCTGGAATCAAAAGAGTCACAGCAAGGCCTCAAGGCGTGCAGTCTAATGGAGAACGCAGACAAGTAAAGAGGCAATTACACTAGAGAAAAACAGGTGCTACATGGAGTTATGAAAGCACCCAGGAGGGATAGCCAGTCTGTGTTGGAGCATCAGGGAAGGCCTGTTAGAGACTCAAGAAGGAACAGGAGGCGGCGGCGGCTGTAGGGCAGGTGTGCTGAAAAGGCTTCCAGAGAGCGTTCCAGGCTAATTGCTGAGAGAGCATGGCCTCCTCTGGAAACTGAAAGTGGGCAAGCGACGCTGGAATTTACAGGTGTGAAGAGAGAAGCTGCCCCAGAGGAAGCAGGAGCCTGAGACCTTGAACGGCTGTGCAGCTTTAAAAAGCCTCCGAACTTCACGGAAGAGCAAACATCCCTCGCCTGAGAGTGTCCCAGCAGGCCGAGACGGCCATCTGATGATTATCCTGAACCCGCCCGAAGCACTGATTTTACAGTTAGCCCTCGCCACTACTGTCTACCCCCACCCCCACCCTACCTCACGTCTATCTTTCCTACAAACAGAAAAGCAGGCGCACGGAGGGGACAGGGAGTCACTCTGGAAATAGGAACCGCGCACACCACAGTGAACAGGGTGGGGTACCAAAACACTGGAACCACGAACCTAAGCAAAAAGTTGAGGGAAATGAAACAGCGAAAAGCAAATTTGGAGAATTCAAGAGGAAGTAAAAGCATTTTCATACACACAGAAAGAAAGAAGTGTCCCCACGTGCTTTGGCCAAACCGAATCCCCAACCCCCTTTGACTCCACCGCTGGGAGGAAAAAGCGAAAGCTGTGAAAAACTCACACTTTCACACCTCATCTCAGAAAGGGCAGGAAGTCGGGACAGAGCAGCAACCGCCCTGAGAGGCCCTGAAAGCGCTGCCCCAGGCCACGCCGCGCGCGTCCATGCTCTGCACAGACCCCCTGACCGTCCCCGTCCCAACACCTGGTCCGCCGCAAAGGCTGCTCTACGCGGCCGCTTCGGAGTAACGGCAAGCACTGCGGACGGTGTCGGTGGGGCACCGCCTCGCCAGGTGCACAGACGTCCAGTCACTGTGCTTTATGCCTGGAACTCACAGCCCTGGGTGTCAACTGTCACTGGAAAACGAAATATACGCGCCTGAGTGTCAGGAACGCTGCCTTTATGCCAGCAGATTAGGTTTTTAAAGAGTCAACGCTTGTGTGGTATTAAAACAGAACCACAGGCACACGGGTAGGTATCTGCTTCCAAATCCAAAGTGAGCAAGAGATGCTTTATAAAAGGTGTTTTGTTTTCTTTCATTGAGCCACGGCGTTTCCTCCCAGTGCCCAACGCGTGCAAGCCAAGAAGGTGCGGCCAGCCTCCGGCCCGTTCGCTCGGGTCCGGCGACACAGCAGCCCGGGTCCGCGAAGGGCGCAGGGAAGCGGGCTCGGCGAGGGGCGGCGGCAGGAGCCGTGTCCCGCGGAGTGCCCTCGCGCACCTGCGGGGCCGGGCTTGCCGGCGGGCCCCCGGAAGGCTGGGAACGCGGCCCAGGCTCGGGGCCCCCGGCCAGACCCCGGGGCTGAAAGCCCGCAGCGCCCGAGGGGAGGCGCGGCCCTCCGCCGGCAGCCGCCCCTCGCCCCGCCGGCCCCGCCCCGCCCCGCCGCCCCGCCGCGCACTCACCTGCCCACGGTCTGGTTGGCCAGCTGCTTCATGCGGTTGAACTGCTTCTTCATGGCGGCGGTGGGGCCCGGGCTCAGCCGGCGGGACGCGGGGCAGACGGGCTGCGGCTCTACATCGCTTCCCGGCCGGCGGCGGCGGCGGCGACTCCCAGCCTGGGCCCGCCCCCGCGCGTCACTTCCAGCGGCGCCGCCCGCCGGCCCAGGGCAGCTCCCAGCAGCCAGGCCTGCGCACCAGCTGCTTCCGCCTGCCGCGCCGGAAACCCGCCCGCCGGAAGTCCACCCTGCCGGAAGTCCACCTTGCTGCAAGTCCGCCGCGTGCGGGGGGTGCTCCATTACGTCCTCACGCCGCCTTGTGTCGCTTGTGCAGCCCCCCCGCTAAGAGTTCCTCCCGCCCCCAGTTTTTCTTCTATCACTCACACCACAATTGTAAAAATTGTTTTGTTTTACATTTGTATACCAATATAACAAAAAGGTGGGCGGGAAGGGGAGGCAGTGTATTTTATGCCTGTAAGTGGGCTGGGGGCGGAGGCGGGGGCAAATAAAACAACTCGCTCTTTAAGGAAAGAGTTTTGATGACAAAACGTGGTGGGCGGTAGGCCTTGGAGTCTAGAAGGTCGTTAGGTTGTTTAGCGGCTTTATTCTTGGGAGGCATGGTGCTGTGCAGGTCAGTGATGCACGTTGTGTAACCTTTCCCAGAGGGAAGGGCGTGGAGAACAAGTTTCCTAAGACAGGAACCTAATGAGTGTATGACATGCCTGGTTTAGCATGGCGCAGACATTCAACATTGCTGCTGCTTCTTCGAAGCCGCCACCAGGTCATTCTGCGGTTGGCAGTGAGACAGATGTGAGCAGAGCAAGGGCCATGGGCCAGGTACAGAGGTCACCATGGAGGAAAGCCCCAGTCCCTAGCAAAGGACAATGGTAGGGTAGGACCTCACCCCTAAGGTCCTGTGGTTTGGACCCCTTGACCTTTTGATAACATCTAGGCCTCAGTTGTATTTCAGCTACAGGCCCAGGAAAGCTGCAAGGCCAGACAAGTGACCTCACAGCTGACCTCAGGACCAGCTGAATTGGACAATGACACCCCTGCTCTGGCACCAACCAATCAGTGGAGACCTAGATCTGATCTGAAAGGACACACTTGGAAAGCTGCTGAATATTCTATTAAGATCTTCCCCTGGAAACTTCCCTAAAATCTCCACCTTTAAATCCCTTAGGACGGCAGAGCTCTCCCTCCCAGGAACATGCCTGTGCCTTTCTCTTCCTTTCCCCTGCCCTTGCCCCCTCATATCAGCCTTACCTTCCTCAATTCCAGCTCCAAGGACCCTTCCTTTACCTCTATAACGTGTTTCCTAAGCCCATTTCTCCTGCAAATTACTTCTTCTACCTCTGTGATTTTCCAAATAACTGTTCTCTTATAGTGTGAGATTGGCTCTGAAGTCTTCCCTAGCTAGAGCTCAAGTACAGAGGTTGCTGAACCCAAGTCTAGTCTGACCCTACGGGGCTAACACCTGGTACCATTCCCGCTGCCTACAACAGTTCTTAAGAGCTTCTTGTTTTGATTTGTCTGCAAAACTGCACAGACCTCAGCCTGTTTATGATGTCCTTTGTTTTTCCAAAGTAGATCTCACTCATACTGCCAATTTTGTTTTTCATGTCCTCTATGAGGCGCCCGATATTGACCATGTATGGGGAGCATTCACTCACACTTCTATCTTTCTCCCTCTGTCTGGTAAGGCTGCCTCAGGTTCCCGGGCCAGAGCCTGATTTGTTGGTTTGCAGCCACAGCATCACTGAGGAAGTCAGCTTTTAATGGGTGATTTCTCCCGTACTTTCATCACATGGATGGAATCCCAGCAGCCTTTGATCTTTGATCCCACTCCAGCCTTCTTTATGAGGATCAGTCCAGCAAAACCACGATCCAGAGGTAGACAGATGAGAAACCACCTTCAAAATACAGGTCTCCATAGTAGTAAAAGGGCTTGTTGGCTTCTACCTCCAGCTTTCTCGCAGGAGAGAAAACATGGCCTCATCCTCCAAAGGAAGGCCAGCTTGTTGCTCTGGTAGCTTCCAAAAGTCCCTATCTCTGTTGTAGTCACACCAAAGGTAGTCCTTTCCCAGCTGGTGATTTTCAGTGGCTGGTCAACAAGACAGGAGGACCAGGTACATCAGGTTGCTGAGGTTTTTCTGGATTTGCGGTGGAAGCAAGCACCTCATAAATCCAAGGCACAGTCCAGTTGCTGATGACTCTTAGTGGCAGTGCCAGCATCTATGGCTTTCTCCCAAACAGCAGTGCCCAGCATGTCCACTTCTCCCAGTGCCCAGGAGTGAACATCCTGGTCAGGGCTCACCTTCCTAGCTATGGCCCATTGGTGGTCTTCATTAAATGTACTGCCTGCGACACTAGTTAATAGAGGTTTCAGGTGGACGGTGTAACTTAGCATCTATGTCACCACCTAAATCCACTTTCCTTCTGTCACCTTATATTGGATGCTCTCGCCCACTTATTCCCTGCATGGATACGAAGCACGTGCTGGCCAAAGGCAACGCCAGGGCTGCCATGGCTCCCCACCCCTTCTCTAAAACTCGGGTGAGTCTTGACTGGCTGACCCCCTCCTGGCAGGACTGTGGGTGAGGAGCTGTTGCCCATCCTCCCAGGTCACTGCTGGGCAGGCAGACACTTGTCCAACTGCACTCACTGTTGCTCTTAAGATGAATGTGTGTAACTCAGGGAATTTTACCTCAAATTTTTGTTTTTGTTTTTTTTTAAAAAAAAACGGTGGCATGGGTATCACAAGCTGCATGGCAAAGCCGAAGGCATTGTGTGTTTCCTGTTAGCCCAGGGGCAGTGTTGGAGGTGGTGCCTCCTGGGCAGCTGTCACTGTGGTGGTGGGGAGGTGGCAGGGGCAGGGCAGCATGAGAACAGTTAGAGGCAGAGAGGCCAGCAGAGGTTCATGGGCTGTATCACCAAACAAGGGCTCTTTGTCAGGCCCAGGCGAGGCCTCCGGGTTCCCAGGCCCCCCACTACCTCCCTGCACCCCTGGGCCATTGCCTAGCAAGGCATCGTGATTTACTTCACTGTGATTTGGTCCCTTGGGCAGAAGTTCCATGGGAGGGGGTGTTGTTCCATGAAAGAGCTGGACGCTTTTGGTAAGAGGACCAGGTCAGTCCTATGACCCACAGTGAAGACCTCCTGGTATGGTGGCTTTGGCTGTGGCTTAGGCCACTCCCCAGGGTTGGGTGGCAGTGGGGCTTACTTCACTGGCCACATCTCTAACTTTACAAAAGAGGTACTGATGAAGGAAATGGAAAAAGAGGAAGAGTCACTTGACTCTAAGAGAAAGGATGCTGAAGCCATAAAAGCAACCTTAAGATCAGAGAATCAGGGACTGGAAACTCTATTAATTTAGAACAGAAGTATAAAACATCAGCGCTTCAAATAAAGCAGTACACTGCTGCTTACTGACATAAACCAAGACATAGAAACCAAATTCTGAAAGGAAGAGAGATCACGCTAAAAGGATTAGCTGTTAAGGCTGCAGTCAGCCACTCAGTAAATGTGGAGCTGGCCTTGTATCACCTTCATTGGTTATGATATCAACCATATTGCTTCAGCTTGCAGAGGAAATGACATGGCCTTTGCTGACCTGATTCATCACCACAAGAAAAAAACAGGTTGTTCAATGAAGTTCTAAGACTTGAGGCTGAAATGAGCCCTTAGAGGCATTTTATTCAGAGCATGAGGAGCAAACAGCTTTGATCACAATGAAATCTGCAAACTGCAAAACAGCATTAAGGAACTTCAACAGAATCAAAATAAGAAAATTGATGATCATCAACTGGAAATGACCATAGTGCAGAATGTTCATCCACAGAAACTGGCAGAAATAACTCATGAGCGCCAAGAAGAAATAATTGACTATAAAGAAATGATTGAAGCCCTAGCCAGTTTGGCTCAGTGGATAGAGTGTCAACCTGTGTACTGAAGGGTACCAGGTTTCATTCCAGTCAAGGACATGTACCTAGGTTGCAGGCTCAATCTTCAGCCCTGGTCAGGGTGCATGCAGGAAGCAACCAATCGATGTGCCTCTTATCATTGATGTTTCAATCTCCCTCTTCCTTCCTCTCTTAAATCAATAAAATATATTTTTTAAAAACAGGATTGAAGAACTGGAAAAACTAATACAGCAGGGTGGCAAACCACAATAGAACAAATTAAAACTCAGTTGCCTGAAAAAAACACACACACACAAAAACAACAACAACAACATACAGCACATTCAAGCAGAACAAGCTGATAGTTTTCAAGTAACAAAAGTTTGGAGTTCTAATATAGAAAACAGAAGTGAAAAATACGATTTATCTCAAGCCAAAACTGAGAGATTACTGAAAGAAATAAAAGAATAAGAATTGGAGATTAGACTTCTAACGGAAAAGAATAGCCCTTTGAACAGATCTGTTAGCTGTCTAAAGCTGAGACTGATAAACTAATTGAGAGTTCCCAGCAAAAGGAATTAGAGCTATAAGGTCTTCACACTAGAATATCTCCAGCAGCAAATGAGAAGACTATGGAAAACAGCCATCTAAAAAGAGAGTACCACGCTGATGGATGTCATTGATGTCAAAGATGCAGACCCACGGCGCTGCAAGATGAAAATAAAAACCATGTACTGGATTTGAAAGTACTGGTCAGGTTATGTTTAGAGAAACCATCATTTATCACACACAATTTGAGGGGGGAAAAAAACACATTAAGATCGACACATTAGGGCAGACTGTCAAACTTGACTGACAATTTTGCAAACATCCAGCACTAGTCACGAGGTTAGAGGTGTTCATGGGAATCAGTTTGAGGACCTTCTGCAGGAGCGCAATAAATTTAAACAAGTTTTCGGAAGGGTGGGAACAACAGTACAAATGCACAGAGTGAGGCAACCCAACTTCAGAAACAACTTCAGGCCAGGGTTCTCACTGACGGTGATAACACTTCTAAACTACAGGTGAACGCCACTGACATGGTTCAAAATTTTAAAGGGAATTAAACCAAACTCCAAAACTTAGGGAATTAGCACCGATTCAGCTCAGCGTAGGACAGGTTTGCAATGCCGAGAGTGTTCTTTAAGGCGATCTTGACTTTATTTCATGAGCACTTTCGCCAGGTCATTTACTTCAGAGTCTGCAGACTCCCTTAAGGCAGTTGAGTCTGATAAACTGAGTGAGTCTTCTAAATTACTCCAAGAAGAGATAGAAGAGCTCAGAAAATCAATGCAGGAAAAAGATGCAGTGATTAAAACCCTCCAGAAAGATAACGGGAGATTGTCTGGTTCCACTGCTGCCATCTCTGAACTAGAAAGAAAGCAAAGTGAACTAACTTATTCAGAAATCAAGCAGGAAAAGAGAAGCAAGATGTTTTCCAAAACTTACTCAAGGAAAAGGAGCTCTTACTCAAAGAAAAAGGTGATGAGTTACTTTCTTTAAGTGTGAATTTCATTAACGAAGTGAGTGAAAATGAACTTTTGAGGCAGCCAGTCACATACCTGAAGGAGAGGCTATTTAATTTTGAAATGGATATGTGTAAGCTAAAAGAGGAAAATGAAAAGATGTAGAAACACCTATGGAAAAGGAACAGAAAATCAAGCATTATAAGAGACAAATATGCAACTTTCTATGATGAGGAAAGAAAAGAATTTGAAATATGTAGCATTGAAGAAAATGGACGAAATATTGGAAGAAGAAGAACAGAGCAAGACCAGGGAATTAAATTGCCTTTTAAATGCAGTCCCATCAATGCAGGAAAAGACAGCTATGTTTGGACAGGAGAGAGATAAAGTCATGCTGGTGCTGAAACAGAAACGAATGGAGGATTGTGCCTTACAGAATGAGTCTCAACATTTACTTTTAAAAAAAATATATTTTATTGATTCTCTACAGAGAGGAAGGGAGAGGGATAGAGAGCTAGAAACATCGATGAGAGAGAAACATCGATCAGCTGCCTCCTCCACACCTCCCACTAGGGATATGCCCGCAACCCAGGTACATGCCCTTGACCGGGATCAAGCCTGGGACCTTTCAGTCCTCAGTCCGACGCTCTATCCACTGAGCCAAACCGGTCAGGGCTCAACATTTACTTGACAAAGAATGAAACCAGGAACTGGAGAGATGGCTAAACCATGCTTTAGAAGCAGAGAGGCTCATGTCCACGAAGCTTTGGCTGCAGAAGGTAGGGCAGTTAAGCCCCAAATGAAAGTGGTGGTTGGTGTTAGAGGAAAAGCTACATTCACCTTCTGATGCAAGGAAAATGCCAGCCAGCAGGCCCAGTTGCAGGCAGTCATTGCAGGAGAAGCCTGAAACCGCATTGCAGCTTTTGCCTCTCAGAAGCAAGGAAAGCAGCATGCTCACACACTAACTAAGCTGAAGTTGATACTAGCTGAATGGACGGAGAAGGCAGGCGGTCTGGAAGGAAAACTGATTTGCTACAAGGATGTCTGCAGAAAGCAAATGCTGGTTGGGATCTGAAGGAAGAACTAACTGAAGAATTTAAAAAAACAAGACGAAGTCCAACAGGGAGTGCTGGATGGTGTACGAAAGAAAGTGATGAACTTACTAAGGAGCACAGAGGGAAAGCGGACAGAGTCTCGTGAGAAACCTTTTTAGGGGATACTTTCAAACACCAAAATATGAACATTGTCACCCGGACCTACAACTGCTGGTTTTGGGCACATGCTTTCAAATGCTATTACTAATGGTTTGCCCACATACACACCTCTGCTACTGTCACCTGACAAGAGTGCTTGAGTGAGGCGGAAAGACCTTCAAAAGCACTTGGTGCCTAGGTCTCAAGCCAGAGATGAGACAGCACTTTAAACCAGTGGCCTTTTGGAAAAAAGTCACATATTGTTTTGCGGTTTTAATATGTGTAATAAAAACATAATACTTGAAAGTGTCATCTTGTTAAAAATGCAAAAGAATTCACCCAATTTAGCCCAAGCTGGTTTTGCTCAGCGGGTAGAGTGGCAGCCTGTGGACTGAAGGATCCCGGGTTCGATTCCAGTCAAGGGCACACGCCCGCCCGGGTTGAGGGCTCAATCCTCAGTAGTGGGGGTGGGTGCAGGAGATAGCTGAACAATGATTCTCATCATTGATGTTTCTATCTCTCTCTCTCCCTTTCCCTTCCTCTCTGAAATCAATAAAAATATTTTTTTTTAAAAAAAGAATTCACCAAACTTAAAACAATAGTTACTTTTTGTGAGAGTGGGTATTGGTGGGATTGGAGGCTGCGGTCAATGAATAGTTCACATATTGTTTGTAATGCTCTAGGTGTTTATGTATATTTTGTGTCATTAAAACATCAAACTTTGGGTTCATCTATTAATGTTCAAAAAGTATATCAATTACAGAGGTGTGCACTCCTTGTACAAGAAAAAAACGGTGAACAATACAAAGGTATAAGATGCATAAAATTTAAGAAGTGAAAGTTCTTTTTTCCTGGCTAAGTCACACGCCTCTTTCTACGGCCTAAGAAACTCCCTGGTCACCTGAATTCTTTCAGGTCTTTTAGAAACATATGTACATTTGTATAAATGAAAGTATATTATTCTCTGACTTGCTTCTTTCTTTAAAAAAATCACCTTTAGAGAGCTTTCCAAATGTGAATGGTTCCCATATCTGATCAACTACTATATATTTCTTAATTCCTTCCCTTCTGGTCTGTTTCCACTGCTCTGGTCCGTCCGTACCATAGACTCTTTGCTGACCTTGCTGGTTTCACTCTTTTGAATCTATTTCCCATACTGCTGTGAGGGTGACCTCGCTAAGAAGAAGATCTGAAAGTACTTCCCTGATTTAAATTGTGTTAGGGTTCCCCATGGCCAGAAGTCCAAAGTTTCACACAATCCCCAAGTCTTGTTTTCGCAACCTTACTTCCTACTTGTCACGCACACATTGGCCACTCTCCAGCCACGTGTGACCTCTTGCAAACCCAAGTGCTTTTAATCTCATGAGTCTAATCATGGCAGGGTAAGGCCTTTTAAAAAGTGCAGACCAGAGCAGTTTAATTTGCCTCCTCTTCATGGTTGAAGGGGTGGAATTTCCACCCTCGAGTCATGGGGATGGCCAAATACTGAATAGATGAGCTCGACAGCAGTATATTAGCCATGTACACTCACATCCAGCCCAGGGGAGGACGGCACACACCACAGAAGACCACATGGCGGTTGCACTTAGAAAGAGAGTGGACAAGCAGGGCTGTAGGGGGCAGACTTTGTAGTAACAAGAGGGTGGGTGAGCACTGGTTCCTGAAAGAGGATGCCCCACACAGGTGGACTAACTTATAAGGTGCAGCATAAATGGGCTTAAGTAAAATTTGATGTTGAAATATGCACCGAACAGAACATATAAGCCAAACTTATCATAGCAAAATAGTTATCATATTTGAATTTAGTGAGCTCCCAGGTACAGTAGGGGTCCCTGGGATTTGTTTTAATCAGGTACATAAGATACAAAGCCACAGACACAACTGTCATGAGGCAAGAAGCTTATTATACCCACAGATCCCAAGAAGCAGGACACTCCCCATGGAGGGCCACGTAGGGAGGCACCATGGTTGGTCAGGAGGCAGAGGGAGCGAGGGGATACATGGGCATGAACCTTTGTTGTGGTTTCCATGAAAAAGAACTGGTGAGGCAGGGTGAGCAGCCTCAGGATTGGCTAGTTTGAGTTATTTTAGAGGGCACTGGGGCATAGTGTCCCCAGTTGTCCTTGGGGAACAGCGGCCTAGAGTGGAGGCCTGGACTGGTTAGCTTACACCTGAAAGCCATACTCACAGGTGAGCCATTGACTATCTCTAGGAATTTAACTAACTCTGGCAGGGACAGTGCCTCCAAGGTAGCAAGGCCTCAGATATCAAAGCATTAAATACAAAAACTGGAAAACATGGTGGTTACACTAGACAGAACCAAAAGGTGAACCCTCATATTAAGTCTCTGAAAGCTTGCCAATGGGTGCATTTTTAGCAGATGTTAAAGTTTAATTCAAAACCTATGGAATAGAGGCAATCAGGAACTTTATCCTTTTGCCATGTACATTAATGTACATTATTTTAGTAAATTTTGGACTTCCAATTGGGTCAAACTGTGAATCTTTGTTTAATTAATTTTTGTGTGTGTGTCTTCCCCTTGTAGCCAGGTTTCTTTTCTCTGCGCCCTTTTTTGGTTTATCACTGGATAAATGTGGGGGAAGGGGAGTGTCTCCTTACCCTACTCATATTTGTCACTTTCCCCCACAGAGAGTATCAGGTCAGAATCTTCAGTGTTAGGGTCCTCTGTGGCAATGGTTGAATGGTTTGAAGACACTGGGCTTAAATTGGGTTTGAATGAACATGGTCACTGTGCCATGGGGCTGCCATGGCATTTCCCATACCCTTAGAAATCAGGGTGTTGTGCCACCGAGGGGCATGGTGGAAGAGCACAGGCCCACACCGCAGGAGCTGATGGATCAAACTGTCCTGTGCCGCAGCGCCCCCTTTTCCGTGTGTGGACTGCTTCCCTTCCAGCTTTTTTTCCGCACAAGGCCCTTCAGGATATTCTTGGTTTCTAGGTGGAAAGTCAGTTTTTGTTTCTATCTCCATCCAGTCATATTTGGTGAGACCTTCGGGGTGGTTGTGGGGAAAGAGAGCTGGGTGGTGGGCCCCATTGATGACCATCCTCTTCTTCCGGGAAATGTCAGTAATCTCCCCGTATTGGAGTCCACATCCAGTGAGACTACTTTGTCCATGGCCGGGGTGGGATTCTCAAGCCCCTTAACCACAAGCTAAGTGTTTTGCCTGCTGGTAAGCAACAAGACGAAGCAAAGCCCAAGTGCGCTGGGGAGGGGTTTTGCATTGGGAGAGAAGTTAAATATCAAATGCCCCTCCCCCATTTTATTTTTCTCATCCAGTGCCTGGGCCATGGGCTGCCTGGAGTGTGCACCTCAAAACCCTTAGGGGCCAAGAGAGTACATGAGAACAGCAAGGGGAGCAGTAGCTCAGAAGACGGGCAAGGTCACTCACTACCTTTTCCTGAACGACAATGATTCGGGAGGCAACCGTGGAACCATTCGTAAATCTTCCTGGGGTCCTGGCCTCCTTTCTTCCCACAAACAACACCAGGGGTCACCCCCAGGACTGTACTGAAAGTGCACTTTTCCTAAACACTGTCTGTATTGCTATCCCAAGTAGCTCAGGATGGCCATCAGGCTAGACACAGTGACCAAAGTACTAGCCCCCACACCCACTAAATGGCACTCAAGCACCCATCAATTAAGATGCTGTGCTGTCACTGCCCTTAGTGGGAGCCTGGGAGACCACCTGTCAGACGTTGGTCACAGCGATGGCACCTCTGGATGGTAAACGGACCATGGATCTCTTTCCTTGCAGAAACTGTTACCAGAAATGGGACCCGGCCCTTGGTAGGCCTGCCTAGAGCTGGCGGTAGTATGTGGGTTCTTGACTTTGTGCAGAAAAAAATCTCACAACACGGGTCCAGGTGACTATGAGGGAACATATATTAAAACTGGTGACAGTAAAACAACAAAGAGATTAGCATAGAAGAAGCAACAGGAGAGGCTAGGCTGGGAAGTCAGAGAAAGGCATCTTGGGATCAGGTTGAGGGGTTAGCCTAGGATGAGCTGCTGCTGCCCATTACTCCCCTGGCTGCAAGTCTAATGGGGTCCCTTATAGTTTAGGAGATGCATGCCTGTGTGGGAGGAAGAAGAGGGAAAGGGGATGATGGGAACTGCTCCCCAGGGGGAGAGCATGAGCTGGGTCCTCTGTTTTGAGGCATCATCTTTTTCTAAAGGCGAGAATCTTGGAGGGCTCAGGGAGGGTTTCAGCAGAATATTCATCAGTTTTCTAGGTGTGCTTCTCCAGGGCTGTGGTCTCTACTGATGGGTCAGGTTCAGGGCAGGGGGTCCTCAGCCATCACAGCTATTCCTGTGTTGTCCACCCAGTTCTGCCCCTTTTCTGTGTCTGGAGCTGAAATACAAATGAGGCCTACATGTTATCTCTAGGGAGGTGACCTTCTGTATCTGTTGTAAATTGCTCTGCCAATTTGTTCAGCTGTCTCTGTTTTCTATTCCACCTGTCCTGGCTTACTGGCCCATCCCACAACTCCTTCTCCCACCCCGTGGGAAGACATGAAGGCCACCAGTAAGCAGACTGGGAGGCCCTGGGATAGGCCTAGCCAGCTCCTCAATCAAGAAAACAGCTAGCAGTTTTATCTCACACAGCTTGAGCAAAAACACCTCTCCCTCCCCTTGCATGTCCCGTTTTTCTGTACTCTATAAAGCCTTGAGCTGGGGAAACAACAGCACCTGCCAGCCACTCCTGCTGAGGCCCTTCTGCAGGCCAGATGGGACCTACCGGTCCAACTTTACCAGTGGCGATAAACTTCAGCTGTTGGCTGCCACCTGTGTGTGTGTAAGTCCTAATAAACCCACATCTTTCCCAGCCAGTCCTCTGGGTTACTTCCTTGGGAATCCAAGAACAATACACCGAGTTTTTCTTTGCCTAACAACCTCACTTCGGGATACACTATAAGTCAGTGACAGATCTTGTCTTGTTGGAAGAATGAGAAACTGGGGTGGGAATTGATGGCAACATCCACTTGAGATAACAAAACATGAGCTAAAGTCCAAGCTGGCCAGCAATTGGCAGGTACATCCCAGAGCGTTAATGGCTGCCTTATGAAATACGTTAATTTCCAAGGAGCAGTTAGTTAAAGCTGACCAGGGGGTCCACAGTTGAGCTTAGCCATCCTCGTTTGTGATGCCACCTCCTCGTCTCTCCATTGGTGGGAAAGAGGGTCCCACCCTAAACGTATGCAGGTGGCTGAACACAGGACACCTGGACAGATAGGATCAGCAATAGTTTACCAGTCGTGTGTACTCATGTCCAGCTCAGGGGGAACACCACACACCAAGCAGGGCCACTTGGGGGTTCACCAGGGAACAGAGTGAACAGCAGGCGTGTAGGGGAAGACTTTGTATTAAAAAGGACCACAGGGAGCCCTAACTGGTTTGGCTCAGTGGATAGAGCATCGGCCTGTGGACTGAAAGGTCTCAGATATGATTCCAGTCAAGGGCATGTGCCTTGGTTGCGGACACATCCCCAGTAGGAGGTGTGCAGGAGGCGACTGATTGATGTTTCTCTCTCATCGATGTTTCGGACTCTCTGTCCCTCTCCCTTCCTCTCTGTAAAAAACCAATAAAGTATATGTATAAAAACAAACAAACAAACAAAACCCCCACAGTGTGAGCCAATAGGAAACTGTAGCCTGGTACTCAGGAATCAACAGGCACTGTGTCTGTCCCTGTAATAAGAGTTGTTTGGTTAGGAGACCTTACCTCCAAAAGAAGAGGGAGTGGGGAACTTGCTGTTAGGCCCTTTGAGGCCCCCTTGATTGTTCCAGATGTCAAGACAGCTCTTAATAGTGAATCTTAATTTCAGGCTTTATACCACAGGAAGTTATTGAAAAGCAATCATTTCTAGAACTAATAGCTGAATTACACAAGCGGTAAAATAAACATGAAAGTCAGTTGCATTTCTATATATTAGCAGTGAACATGTGGACACCCAAATTAAAAATACATTTACAACCACTAATGAAAAGAAAGTCTTAGTGTAAATATAACAAACATGCCCAGAACTTGTATGCTGAAAACTACCCCCAAAAAGAAAAAAATGGTACAAATAAATAGAGAGGTATACTACAGTCATGGATTGGAAGAGTCAACATAATAAAAATGTCAATTCTCCCCAATTGATATTGGGATTTAATACAATTCCTATCAAAATCCAGTAAGATATTCTTGTAGATA
>PVJC01004615.1:0-62958 GCA_004026665.1 Murina feae | reverse complement strand
TAAATGAACATTTATTAGAATTTGGGGTGTGAGGCAATATATACCATAGAGAAAAGAGGAATGGCAAGCATTTTGGGGAAAAATGAAAGTGAAGAATTATTGATAATGAGGCAGGAAAAGAAAGAGAAAGTGGGTATAAATATGTGAAAGGAGTGCTCCAAGTTAAATGCGTAGACAAGTCCCCGAATTAAATTAGATGCCAAGAAATAGTTGGCAAGCTAAGTGTAGTAATTATGTGCCAAAGGGCTAGGAACCAGGCCGAGCCTCACCGCATTATGCCATCTCTGCGTGGCCCTGTTCACCATTCTTTAATGGGAAACTTAGTGAATGAAACAAAGTGATCACAGAAAAAGATAATTGAAACTAAATGCTAAGGATAAACACAACTTTGGCCAGAGATGTGGACTCCAAGGGCAGCTTTGCCTTGGCCAAACGGGAATTTCCACTCTTGTGTAAATACTGTGCCAGGCTCCTGGGGTACAGTCTGAATGAAGGAAGATGCAGTATTCACAGATGAAAGAAAAGCAGACCTTAAGCTAATAAGCTGCAAGTGTTCTTCATATAAGGACATGCATGGATTTGTAGCCTGGGCAATGACCAGTGCCCCGAGCTTTTCCTGTAAATTCTAGCACACAACACAGGGC
The DNA here is from genome assembly GCA_004026665.1 of Murina feae. Classification (NCBI taxonomy): domain Eukaryota; kingdom Metazoa; phylum Chordata; class Mammalia; order Chiroptera; family Vespertilionidae; genus Murina; species Murina feae. Next base: position 62,314 of record PVJC01004615.1, on the reverse strand, counting down.
TCACGTCGCTGTCTGGGCAGTAGCTCTAAAGAACCAAGGGTTCTGAGCTCCATTGGAACCTCAGATTAGAGAGTAAATAACAGAATCTTGAAATATCCAGGAGCACCTACCAACATTCCAATGTTAATGCACTATCTGTGAACTATGGAAATAGACTATACACCTATAAACACACATGTAAACTATATAGATATATAAACGATGTATAAAATATATAGACATTTACATAGTTCATATGCATGCTATAATATAACCTGTTGTATGTTCTATTTTGATTTGGTTGTTAAAATAGTGGATTTATTTATTTATTTATTTATTTATTTATTTATTTATTTTTATCACCATTTATTCCCATACCCTTCTCCACGTCCACCCATCTCTCCCCTAGCAATCACCACACTGTTGCTGTGTTGCATGCATTCTTTCTATATTTTCTTTTTCTTTTTTTCCTTTTTGGCTCAATCCCTCCATTCCCTGCTCTTAGCCTCCCCCTCCCTTGACGGACAGCTAATCCCACATCCAAATCATTTGTTTTTGGTGTTTTACATAGTTGATTTTGAAGAGTAGAGTAGCCTTTCTGGCGGGGAGTTGAGGAGGTTATTCTAAAAGATTGCAATTGGCAGAGGAAAGAAACTGGGAGTTTGTTTGTGCCTTAGATCAAGGTATCTAGCAGACAGAGTTAATTACTTCACCTCTAATGGATAGCATCAGCTTTGTTGTATAGGAACACAGACTGGAAAAGAAATTGTGTTGCTACCTAGAGCATTCTGCAAGGATCAGAAACCAGTTCATCCAAGGAATTAGAGTTTTTAAGATATTGTAAGAATAGAGATTCAGAAAGTACTCTTTGTCGTTAAACACCAGTAGAGGATCTATAGGAAGTCCTAGGCTTAATAGTTATAAAATAAGAAGTGTTTTTCTTTTCTCACTTTCTGAAGATGAATGATTGCATTCATTCACATACAATCCTTTGAATGAAGAGGATCCAGGACCATGATGTGCAAGTAGATGCAGAAAGCTCTTAATGAACTGTCTGAAGAAGTATTAACTGTTGTCCCAGCTGAGAAGAAAGCCCTGCTCTGATGTAAATGTCTTTCTAACTGGGCTGTATCGTCATTTATAATCTTTAGGCTCTAAAGACAGAATGGTCACTAGAATATAATTCTTTAATAAAGCAACTTGGACTACTACAATATTGTAGAAGCTGGAAAATGCAATTGCTCGATACTTGATAAATGTAACTAAGTAACCATCAATATACTGAATTTCAGGTCATGGCATCCAGTGTTTTTAACTCAGTTGCAGAAAAGCACAGAAAGCAGAAAAGTTTTCCACTTTTATAACTGACAGCCAAGAATATGTGTAATAAGGTTTACAGAAAATTTACTTTTGAATGGAATTATGTGTTAAAGAATTTTGCCTAAATAAATAAATTCTCTGTGAAATAGGAATAAACCAATGACAGCTTTGCTTTAGAGTGAGGATTAGTAGATAACCCTGACAGACTCCTCTGAAATGATCAGGAAAACACTTGAAAGAGAGATTTGGTGTATTGTCAAAATTCTGAGATTAACAGGGAAAGAGATTTTGTCCAAGAGGAAATGTTAATTCATTTATAATTTTGGGGGGATCCAGAAGACACTTAGTTGTGCTCCCTAAATATAGTATAAAGTTAAAGCAGTTTTATTTGATCTCCAAAGAGAACTAATAACAGAGAAATTTAAATTTAAGTAATGGAGATTAAGACTAGATATTTTAAAATCTTTACTTCACAATCTGCTCATTTATAATTCATCACAATTCCATCTGAAGTGAATTGAGCTTTCATGTAACCCTGATCTCTAAAAACAAACAAACAAACAAACAAACAAACAAACACAAACAGAAAACTTAAATAACTGAATAAAGTAAATAAAATTGTTCTGTTTTTCTAGAAATAAATATTTCCTTTGCTTAACATTCAGCTGGGTTTTAAGTAGTTTAATAGTACCTACCGGCCACCAGTTTTTAAAATCTTCATTTTAATAATCTAAATATTTTACAGAATGTCTATTTTATAACACTTCCTTTACTACTCTTTTCGATGTTATTGTTTGATTGAAAGTCACTCAATAGCCTGTCAATGTTTTAATCATAAGCTTCAAACTTTATAGTTTCAAAGCAACCTTTCTCCTAAGAATTAAGCTTTTCCATAACATGTCTCATACTCGCTTCCTCTACTCCAGTCTTTGCAAATGGCCTCAGTGTAGGCTTTCATGATTTCTCCAGTGGATTATTGCAAGTCTCCTATGTCATTGTGACTCTCTGGCATAGACACCGTATCTCACCAATCACTATTTTTTTCAGTGCCCATCTGAATTCACTATTGCCATAATGATCTTTAGAAATGGCCTCTGTATTTCTACTTAAAAAAAGAATCCTTTAAAGATTTCCTATTGCCTAGATAATAGAGTCTGACACTTTAATCATGTCATATACAAGGCTTCATTCTTCACCCAGTGTTTTTCCACCTCTTCATCTCCCGGCCTGAGACTCTACTCATAAGGCCTACACTCAGGCTTATTAGCTTTTACAGGACCCCTGACCCCTTTATTTTTTTAATCTCGGTCATTCTTCTAGAAATGCCTTTCGTTACTATTCCAATTGTTTCTACAATAGGTGAGAAGCTCATATACCCAGATATGTTCAAGTTTTACCATTTCCATGTTGATTTTTCCAACCACTGTTTTACATGTACATGTGCTAGATTCTATAAACACATTAATACATGATAATAATAATAATAATAATAATAATAGCTAATGCTTATTGGACAGTTTTGCTAATCACTTCTATTAAAAATTCACCACAATTATCTGAGGATGAAACATGTTAGCTTCTTTCACTGACAAATCATGAGACTTGGAGATTTAGGTGACTTGTTTAAGGAAATTTAGTTACTAAGCAAAGGAGCTGAGGTCAGATCCATACTCTGCTGTCATGTTTTCTAACAATGACCTCAAAGCAGACTCAGAGCAGACACAGATTTCAATAGAAGTTGTAGAATGAATGCAGTGTAAGGATATAAAAATAATAAAATAATGATATGGACTGCTCAAAGATGTAATGAAACCATTAGTAATGCAATTGGAAGATTTAGGATTATATTCATCCTTTCTCTGTCAAAAATGGGTTCCATCTGTACATTTTCATTTTAATAAATGCCAAACACTTCTGGTTTTCTATCCAACTACGATTATTTTCTATCCATCTACTCTGCCTTTATTTCTTTGCTAAAAGAAGTCTGATTTTGGCAAAGGCATGAAGAACTGCATATTACAATAGAGGCTTCAAGGGTAGATAGTCAATCAATTATTTCTACTTTGCTGGTGATTTGTTTAAGGGCAAGCACATGGCGCAGTCCTAGCTGGAAGAGTCCGTCCTCCAGGAAGTTTCTGGGAAGGGTTGATTATTCTTAAGGTATGTAGGAAAGAGACCCACTCTCTGCTGGCATTTGAAAGTGCAATAATGTGCTTCCTGGTGTTCCTGTGAGCACTTCCTAAATATGGCAAAGGGGAAAGATGGAAGGAATTTGTGTTCCTGTTCTAGGCGAAATCCTGAACTAGAAAATTTTGGAACTATTTCAATTCAGACATCTTATATGTGATAATATATTTTCTTTTCTGTACAAGTTACTTACATTTTTAATTATTAGCTTTGTGCAATTTTATTACAATGTTCCTAGTGTAGTTTCTTGGTATTTATTCTTTTGGGGATTTATTAGTAGATATATTTATTGTGGGTTATTAGGATGGATGTATTTCACCAACTTTGGCAAATTCTTGGATGTTATCTCTTCAAATATTTTTCCCTAGCCCACTTTCTCTCTTCTCTCCTGCAACTCCAGCTATTCATGTGTTATAGTGTTTGCTGTTGTCCCACAGATATCAAATGCTCTGTTCTATTTTTCTAGGTGTTTCCTTATTGGATTACTTCTGCTGACTTGTTTTCACATTCACTTATTCCTTCTATGCTATGTCCAATCTATTAATAAACCCATCAAATGAATCCAGAAATGCCTTTAATTACTATTCCCATCACAAAGAAGAAAATAAAAATTACCCATAGTCACTTTTCATAGATATAAGCATTAGTAAGACCATATCGTGCATACTTTCTGTATCAAATATTTATAAAATCATGACTTTAATGTGATATTACATTTTATGCTTTTCAAACATTTTTATTTAATATATCACATACTATTGGACATTCTCACAATGTTTTTAATTTGTTACAATGACAAATATCCCTGTGATGAAAACCCTTGTATTCTGAAAGTCAAATGGTGGTCAGTGGCTAGTCCTACACTAGATGTGAGGTCTACACCACTGTTCTGTTCTCTGCCATTGCTCTTGACTCTACCACACACTACTTGTAATGGAGCAGCAGGAAGTATACAAGTCCAAGAAAAATGAAAATGATGGAGTTTATTATGGCAGAAATCAGGATATAGTCTAGGAGCCCAAAGTGTAAAGGATCAGGGACTCGGGAAAAATCTAAGTTACAGAAGAGTAGAGATAGGCAAGGGATCTGGTTAAGTGTTATGATTAGATCTCTCAAAATATTTCCTGACCAGGCGTAAAATGGATCTAACGTGTGATCTGTTTGCACTCTTTTTTTTTTTTTTGCACTCTTGATACTCAATAATTGATGTCAGCGTCTTCACTCACAGAGTGCTCACCTTACATTGCCTACCTCGCCTACTAAAGTAAACAGTCTCTCTCTTTTCAATTCCTGCTATCAGTGCCTTGTTTTAGGATCTCATCATTTCTTGATTATCAAAAAAGTATGCTTACTATATTTTTCAACATTTTCCTGATCTCCATCTAATTTATCTACATAATCCTACCATTTCCCTTTTGTGAATTTATCTCTGTTTAGCATGTTAGCTACATCATTTGCCAATATACAATAGTGATCCATCATTTAGTGAGCTTCTAGTTTCCCAAATGTGCTCTATTTCTCTATGCATTTGTCCATGCTCTTCCAAATGCCTCAAATATCCCTCCATCTCTCTTAATACTTGTAATTCTCATTAACTTCAACTTTTGTAAAACATAGCTTCAATAGTCCCCAAAATTTCATCTTTATTGGAAATACTGGATAATCTTTCAAACTTCTATAGATTCTTTATTATTTGTAGCTCATATATCCTCTTCATACACTTATCATCATATAACTTGTTCCATACTACATTTTTAGCTGTGTTTTGTTTTCTTTACATGATGATTTTATTTCTCCTTAATATTTTCAGCACTTAACACAGAGATTGACTCCTACTAACTGTTTAATCAGTATTTATTAGAATGCTATATAATGGTGATATATTAATGGAAGAAAAAAGCAGAAATGCCTAATTACCCAATAGCCTATCTGCTAATCTCTCCTCCTCAAGGCTTCCACATATCAGTAAGAGAATCTGCTGCCATTCACAAAATTGTTAGAACTCAAAATAAAAAACAATTCTTGATATAGCTCTCTCCTTCATACTCATTACTTATTCTATCAGAAAGATCTGTTGAGCAAAATATATCCTGACTAACCATTTCTCACCCTCCATCATTGCCATTCAACACCAAGCTATTGTCATCTTGTTTTTCCTATATTTCTATTGGCCTCTCTCTCTCTCTCTCTCTCTCTCTCTCTCTCTCTCTCTCTCTCTCTCTCTCTCTCCCTCTCTCTCTCCCTCTCTCTTTCTCTCTCTCAACATTTTCACATTATTCTTCACATAGTGCCTAAAGAACTCTTTTAGAAATGAAAATCTTATGATAGTTCTCCATGCAGCTTCATCCTCTTACTTAGGATGAAATCCAGGATTCTTTGCAAAACGGACAAGGTCCCACATTACCTGACAGCTACCTCTCTTTGTGCCATTTCAACCGCTCCCCTCCTTAGTCACTGCAGTCTACTCATATGCACTTCCTTAATGCATGCCCATCTTATTCCTACCTTAGGGCATTTGTTGTGCTCTTGGCTGAAATGCTCATCTTCACACCACTCAGGTTTCTGATCAGATGTCACCTCTGCATGGGCTTCCTTTATCAGGCAATGCAACAGCCCCTGTCCTACCCCTGGTTTCATTCTCTAATCCTCTTATCTTTTTTTCATGGCACTTGTCACCAGATATTATATCACATATGCATTTTTGTTTATTTGTTTATTTTCTGAATTTTCACTATAATGTAAGTTTTATGATTTCACAGACTTTATCTTGTTCACTGTTGTACTAGTATATGAATTAAGGGTTGCATTTCATTATCTAGCCCTGGTTCTATTTTTCTTCTATGCTCTTTATACGCTGCTTTATTGAAAGAAATTGGTCCAACTCTCATAAGTATGATTCACAGTAAGAAGTGTATAATACATAACAGTATATACATTCAAACAGGTACACAATACTAATAAACATGTCTCGCTAAATAGTACTTATCTTTACTATATGACATGCATTCTCTTAGTTTATATATTCTGTTTTTCATTAAGGCAAGTTTACCCCTTTGTAATGGGTTATTACCACGATTGTTACTTATGTTTTTATAGGCTGTATCCTACCAAAGAAATAGCCAGAAATATGTATCTATATAAAAATAAGTATGTACTCATACACACATCCTAAGCACTTATTACATTAAATTTATTTTTAAAGATAAATAGACTAAAACATTTCCTGGAAATTAGAACCCTGCTTTTCTATTCAACCAGCAATTTCTTTTGAAATATTGATTTGGCTTTGAGATAATATTCATTTTTTTAATTGGATTAACCATAAAAATAGTTAGAACTAAAAACCATTGAACAAAATATGTTATATGTAAAGAAAGCAATTTAAAAAGAGAAAAGATGTTTGCATTTTTGTTTTAAAAAAGTATGTGACAAAAAAATGAAAATAAATATAAAAATAGATGACAATCATTCTCTTGAGTTGTAATCTTGGCTCCTTTGGTCAGGAGGCTGGCTCTGGGAGTAAAAAGATGAGTGCATTCTTCTCCGTGAATTTGTCTGTAGAATTGAAGTCTGGCAGAATGAGTGCACTTTTAGGGGCTCTGAGGGAAAATGGCACTGATGAAGGAGGGTCAGAAAACTTGGAATAAAGTCAAGGGATTATTTCTGTATTTTTTTAAGCCTGTAAATTTCACTTTGATTTGTCATGTTCATTCATCTTGTTGCATTTCTCAGGCAGAACACTGGGGAACAGCAAAGAGAATTTTATTTGTATAAATTAATGTGCTAATTAGCTGCAGTCTCACAGCTCTTGGAAAATTGCCATTTTGTTTTATTGCGCATTAAAGACTGGATGTCCCAACCCTTGTATGACTTTGGAAATAAAAAAATAAACCTACTAAAATATTTTCGCCACCCCAAGGGGAAATGTCAGCGTGCAACAGGCCTCATGCTCATTTTTTGTGTTTTAGTAGCTTATTCACTATTTACCTAGGATTTTTTTTGTCATGTGAGGGGAGAAAGTTCTATAGTTTTAGCTGTTGCATCTTATGTCAATTAATACATGTGTTTATACATGCATGTACACATACATATTTTATATTATATATATATTATGTGTAATATATTTTTATGTGCATAATACATATGTATTCTGATATATCCAGAAAAAGTTATTATGCTTATAAATAAATAATGTAAAAATCCATAAAATGTGAGTCTCAAAGGCTGACATATTTTAATTAATATGTTAAATATTTGGATGCCATCCTCCTAAAGGACATATTCCGGAAGGTTGTATTCTCATCTGGGATCTATCATCATTGAACTGAACAACCTATGTCAGTTAACTGGATTTTTCTTCATTTTGATGATTACACAATGAGTGAAATATTTGACTTGGAAAGAAATGAATAGTCTCTGACTTTCTTGGAATAGCTCTGAGCCTTTGTAAATTCAGTGGTGCTATGTGAGATATTCACTGCTACCACACACACACACACAGGGAGAAGAAACTCAGCTAAACTATTATATGTATGTTAGTTATTAACTAACTAGAGGCCCGGTGCATGAAAATTCATGGGGGGGGGGGTCTCTCAGCCTGGCCTGCCCCCTCTCACAGTCCAGGAGCCCTCAGGGGCAGGAGGTGATTGGCAATCAGGAGAAGGCGACACCCCATCACCCTCTGCTGCTGCCACTGCTGGCAGTGCAAGCCTTGGCCAGCCTTGGTTACCTGAGCCTCGGATGGCCCTGGGCAGCTGGGCAGCTGCCATCCAATGCTTGCCTGCACCTTGGGCTGGCCCTGGATGGCTGGAGAGCTGAGGGAAGTGGGGGGACTCTGGAGGCAGGTGGGTGGAGCAGGCCTGCCACCCTGGAGGGGCTGAGGGGACTGGGCACCACCATCTTGTGGCTGTGGGCACCGCCATCTTTGAGGGTGGAGCAGTCAATTAGCATATTCCCTCCCTATTGGCTGTGGGTGCTTCCATCTTTGCGACAGTGTGAGGGTCAGTTAGCACATTCCCTCTTTATAAGATAGGATGCCACATGGACTACTAAATGACACACATGTATTCTTTGTTTCTGTCCATCCTTCTTGTGTTTAAGATTTAGGACAACTGGCCTGGTTCTCCATTTTACTTTGTTTCTTTCATCCCTACCCAAGAGAAGGGTCTGATATTTTTCTATATCTCTTATGAATCCTTTTTTTTTTTTTTCAAAATGAGCACAAGACTCTTTTCATGGATAGGCATTTGAAATTTAATCACAAAATATCCCTGGCCTTCTGGAGAACTCTCTTCCTGGCTTTCTTCCCAAAGGTAAATCTCAGGGACTGCCAAAAAGGATGCCCAGTGCTCTCTATCTGTTCAGTGTCTTAGAAGTTAAAGGAATGTTCCTGTTCTGAAATATCCTTCTTGAATATCCCAGAATGTCTTAAAAAGAGCCACAGCCTTTTAATAATCCATTTTATCTTCTGTAAAATGGAATGAACCAAAGCAAATGTCACAAAAACAGTACAGGGTAAAAGCGATGATTGTGGAACATAGAAGAGCGAAGCATTTCCATAGGGTTATAGGATCCTGAGTGACACAGCAGAATGCAAAAAGGGGTAGGTGGACTTCGTAGATGAGCTCTTTTCATCTCTTTTCTTGGAAAAAAAAATCCCAGAAAGAAAAAGGCAAAAGTTGTGTAAAGAACACTACACCAACTAATATATTTTGTGTCCTTGACGATGTTCTTGGCTCTATTGCCAAAGATTTACTACTTCAATTAAGGCCAATTGTTTTATTTCATTGACACATTTACCTTGACCCTGTAGAATGAGATGGTTGGCTGTAGTAAGTCCTCAAGCCCATTCTAGTTCCACTAGAGGCCTGATGCATGAAATCCGTGCAAGAATAGGCCTTCTTTCCCCTGTCTGCTGACCCCAGCTTCCCTCTGACACAATGGACCTGGGCTTCCCTTACAGTCCCAGCTTCATCTGGAAGGTTGCCTGGAAGGTCTAATTATCCTATTATGCTTTTACTAGAGGCCCAGTGCACAAAAATTTGTGCACTCCGGGGGGTCCCTCAGCCCAGCCTGTGCCCTCTCCCAGTCTGCGACCCCTCAGGAGATGTCCATCTGCTGGCTTAGGCCCACTCCCTGGGCAATTGAGCCTAAACTGGCAGTCAGACATCCCTCTGGCAGCCTGGGAGCCCTTGGGGGATATCCACTTGCCAGTGAGGAGCAGGCCTAAGCTGCAGTCAAACATCCTTAGTGCTACTGAGGAGGCGGGAGAGGCTCCCACCACCACCACTGTACTGGCAGCCATCAGCCTGGCTTGTGGCTGAGGAGAGCTCCCCCTATAGGAGTACACTGACCACCAGGGGCAGCTCTTGCATTGAGAATCTGCCCCTGGTAGTCAGTGTGTGTCATAGTGACCAGTCATTCCCAGTGGTTCTGCTGTTAGGGTCAATTTGCATATTATCCTTTTATTATATAGGATAGAGGCCTGGTGCATGGGTGGGGTTGGCTGGTTTGCCCTGAAGGGTGTCCTGGATCAGGGTGAGGGTCCCGCTGGGGTTCCTGGCCAGCCTGGGTGAGGGGCTGATGGCTGTTTGTAGGCTGGCCGCATCCCTTTCAGGGTGGGGGGGTCCCTGCTGGGGTGCCTGGCCAGCCTGGGTAAGGGGCTGATGGCTGTTTGCAGGCTGACCACAACCCCCAGCAACCCAAGCTCCCAGCAAGGCTGGCTGGAAGCAGGTATCTGGAATTTATTTATCTTCTATAATTGAAACTTTGTTGCTTTGAGCAGAGGCCACAGCTGGCCTAGGCAGGCAGGAAGCTTAGCTTCCTCCATTGCATGGGCAATCAAGCCCCTGTTTGCTCTAGCTCCGTGTCTGCTGGCCACCATCTTGGTTGGGTTAATTTGCATATAGTCACTCTGATTGGCTGGTGGTCATGGCTTGGGATGTAGCCGAGTGACACAATTAGCATATTACTCTTTTATTAGATTAGATTATTATAGATGATTCTGTAACTGTGTTTATTTTTCAGACATGATAACAAGTCTAATATAATAAAAGAGTAGTATGCAAATTGACCGTTACCCAAGACACCCAAGCCACGCCCACCAGCCAAGCCACGCCTCCCAGCCAACCAGAGAGGCTGTATGCAAATTAGCCCAGCCAAGATGGAGGCAGACAGCCATGGAGCTAGAGCAAACAAGAGGCTTCTGTTGCAACTGCCTGCCTAGGCTGGCTGAGCCTCTGCTCATGGCCACACCCACCAGCCAATCAGAGCGGATGTATGCAAATTAACCCAGCCAAGATGGAGGCTGGCAGGGCGGCTCTGCACTGGGAGCCTCTGCGGCCAGCACAGCTGAGCCAGGTGTGTCAGCTCAGTGGGGGGAGGGGGGGTCAGGCCTGGGGTTTCCTCGGGGCATCCAGGAGTGCCTGTCCTGGGTCCACTGCCTGGCTCTGTCCCCCGGAGACCTCCACCAGGCGTGCAGGAGAGCGGGTCCTCCATGGGGCTTGCAGGAGCAGCCATCCTGGGTCCACTGCCCGGCTCCACCCCCCCGGGGGCCTCCAAGGGGCATGCGGGAGCGTGGGGGCCTTTGTGGGGTGTGCAGGAGCAGCCGTCCTGGGTCTGCTGCCTTGCTTTGCTCCCTGGGGGCCTCCTCGGGGGCGTGCGGGAGCACCTGTCCAGGGTCCGCTACCTTCATCGCCCACCCCAGGGGCCTCCACCGGGCGTGTGGGAGCGTCTGCTGCACAGTGCGGAGAATCTGAAGCCAGTCCGCTGCCCGGCTCCACCCCGGGTATGTTTGCTCAGCAGCAGGGCCCAACTGAGGGATCCTGCACCAGTGTCCGCCCCTAGCTCGCCACCCAGCTCTGCGCCAGGTGTGTCCCCTCAGTGGTGGGGGCCCACTAGGCGTGTGCAATCATTAGTCCTCCGGTGGGAAACGTCCAGGCCTGCACTCACCAGCCTTCCCACCCCCCAGTGCTCGAACCCTGAAGGGGCTGTGGGCAGCCTGAAAATGGCCCTCAACCCCTCACCCAGGCTGGCCAGGCATGCCAGCAGGTGAACATCCCCCTCGAGGTGTCCCAGACTGCAAGAGGGCACAGGCCAGGCTGAGGGACCCTCACCCCCCGAGTGCACAAATTTTTCTGCACCGGGCCCCTAGTCTCTACATATTTGCTATTGCAAACCATTACATAAATTGTAAAAAACAATAGTGGAAAAAGTTTCCTACAATGCTAAATTAGTCAGAGTTCTCTAAAAGCATTATGTAATAAAAGAGGTAAGATAATCAAATAGCTTGGTAACTCTTTTAATTTTATTCTTAAATTGAAATAATTAGTTCTCAACTGTTAATGGTTATATACAATGTACAACCTGATTTCCTAGCAATACTGTACAGGGACGAAAAAATAAAGGAGATCTCATAGGAGTGATAAGTGATAAGCTAGCAGCTTTTAAAAATATACTACATACTTTATTCTGTTATAAATATTTTCTCTGGAAGCTAATCAAATGAGAACTATCCGGAAACTGGCATTAGTTTAGAAGACAATGGCATTTGCATCTCAAATTATTCTATTAGAGTCTAACCTTGGCACAGTATAACCCTTTTTTTGTTGAAATATTTATAATTGCCTAGTTACATGGGAAATAAACAATTTATTCCTATTATCTGTGTGCATGTTTTGATACAAGAAAAGCAAACTGTGAATGACTAGATACTAATAAGATCATGGGATGTCCCCATCTTGTCATAATGGCTAGTAACGAATATTTGCATTAGTCTTGGTTATCCAAATATTCCTTATGAAAAGTGGCTGAATGGGTGTGAGTTTTTAACCTTGCAAAATCATTGGATTCTATTGCTTCTGGGATGGATATGCAGGGTAATGCAGTCCAAAGCCTTCAGGCAATGCGTGAATTGAGTATTTTCTATTTGTGGAGCTTGTTTCCAAAGCATCTAATTTGGGAGTGATTTAGTAAATACAATTATCAACCATGTAGTGATGTTTCCACACTGGTTTTATATAGAGGGATTCTGAAGGAGTCTCCCTTCCAATCATTTGTAAGAAAATGGGAAAAACAACCTAGTGTAACACTTGTATTTTAAGCAAAATATGTATATTTTTGCCAAGTAGGGTCACTAAGTTTGAGGGAAGAAAAAGTGCATGGATTCACTTTATGAAATAGCCAGATTTTTATATTAATGTTTATACTACCCGACAGCTAAACTCACATTATTCCACAAGAGCTAACACTAAATGACTTTGATTAAAAAGATCATCTTTGCAGGGCACACTTGTATTGCCATGGACGTTATCTGCAAACCTGAGCATACCATCCAAAGGAAAAGGCTTCATTGCAAGTCAGAATGGTTTTAATTTAATGAACTAATATTAAAAAGATTCACATAGTATATCTCTCACCATCTTTCAGCTGGAAAGCACTCATTAAGGAAAATCTATGCTAATATTAGCAGCATAAATAGAATCCCAAATAAGAGAGAACACAATGACCATCCTGAAAAGCCTTGTGGTTTTCTTAAAGGATTCACTGCTTAGCTCATCCCCATGGCAGCCGGCTTGCCCAATCACACCCTTAGCCTCTCCCTGGCATGGGTGCTAACGGGGGCTCCAGAGACTATCTTGCTCACTACTGATAGGGAGGGCACACTGGCTGCTCTGGGAAAGTTTCTAATCAGCTCCAGTTTGGGGCTGACCTATTTTAGGTTAACTTCTAAAAAGCTTGACCTGTTTTAGTCTTGGCATCTTTTTAATTCTCTTGAGAAAAAAATATATCTTACCTTGGTCAAAACAAACAAACAAACAAACAAACAAACAAACAAACAACACAAAAACAGTTCCAAGTCATTTCAGATAATAAACTGCATTGGATCAGCTAAATACAAAGAGATCAAGAAACAGAGATTTTATTTTCCTCCCTGGTATACGTGGAGTAGGATGGCGTGTCCTAAGACATATGAATTGGAAAAGTTCTTCACACTTTACTGATACCCATAAGCCAAGTGACCTTGAGCAAGTCACCTTGTACTTTTGGATCTTGGTTTTCTCATATATAGAATCTGGGATTATGGGATTAGGTTAAATTTAATTATTGTTAAATCCCCTCTTGCTCTGAAAATAACCTATCCATTATATTTTTATAACTTTCTGTGATAATGTTGCTGTTATAGGAAACATATAGGAAATCTGAAGGGTGAAAGGAGGTTTTACCTAAAATGTCCAGAAAATGCTTGAGACTTAGATTCAGGGAAATAGTTTTAAAGCTAATGTTTAAGCCTTAATGGTTAGGTGATGAAACAACATATTAATAAGTTATGAAGAATTTTCACAGCACATTTATAAAGGTTATCCTCAGATGAAATTTATTGACTCTGTTTAAATAAAATAAAACAAGAAAGAATTTAAAAGAGGACTTAATATTTTCCACATTTATCTTGCAAAATACCCAAATCTATAAAAAATTGACCCAGGAAAATATATTAATGAATTTAATAGCTCCTTGGTCAGACAGTATCCTATATAATCCATTGTTAACTATTTTAAATAAGTCAGTAGATAAAATGTTCATAACTACAATATTGATAAATCTAATATTTTCAAGTTTGAGGTGTGTTTTTTTCCTGTCTTTCAGTGCATCAAAATATAGTTCTTTCATGTTCCAAACTTTTGTGGCTAAAATAACAATTTCTCCCAACAACAAAATATGTTTTGATGATCCATTTTCTAGGAATAAGGGTTGAGAGTAAATAAAATATTGCCTCTTAGAAAGGTTTTATTTAACAGTTAAAGTTATAGTATGTCCTTAAATCTAACTTTTGCTCTGAGTTGATTTTTACCCCTAAGAGATTATTCATAGATAGAAACCAATCATGTAATTTATAGTCATTATATTTAAACTTTCATAATTGTATTTCTGAAATAAATAGGTGTATGAAATAAAATTTTGTGAAAATGTCTTAGGCACACATGTCAGAAATTATGCAGAGTGCTGTAGCCTCCAAATAGTCATCTTCAGCCAATGAGTGGACATTGATCACAATATTGCTACAAGAGACTTTTTGGAATTATCTTCTCAATCTGTGACATGTTCTTCAAACTATTGACTGCCATCAAAGGTTGAGAACTTTCTTCCTTTGAGGATTATTTTGGTTTGAGAAACAATGAGATTTTATTGAAAGCCGACTATAAATACATGAATTGAATATTCCAAACTGAAGAATGACTTTTGGGGGGTTTATAATCATGATGCTAAGGTAATTTGACTGACTTTCTTCTGTGACTAATAGAAGAAAAGATCAAACAGAGGACACTGAAGGCAAAACCCAGTGAGTGGGAACCAAGTGCAAAAGCTGTATTTACAAATGGGAAGACTGAAAGAAAACAGGCCTCGGGCTGGGCCCACGCGACAGAAGATACCAGTGCTCCGGTTCCTAGCTGCTCTGGTTATAATGTTTTTTTCTCTTTTAAAATATAAATACAGGCAAAGTCATATAAAGTGTTGCTAAGTTTTCATAAAGGAATAAATGTATATAATATATGTAAGTATATTTAAATTAGAATGAGGACTGTCCTTCAAATGAGACAGCTTGGAGCGCATATATCCAGTTCACCAATAGTACTACTGTCTTTGTTCAAAATTAGTTTTGAAATTCATATTTTATAGTTATCTTCTAAGTATGTTCATGAATTACACAGGAAGACTAGCCCAGTCTTCTTGTGTAATTATAGTCTTTCTCTTTTACTTTTTATTTATCTTCTTTATGTAAAACAAGCTAGATCACTTTTCTGTTCACCAATTTCAGCACTGAATGATATCACAAATCCTCTCATACACAATAATTTGACCTCATTACAGATTTGTAAGCAGGGTGCCCATCAAACTATATAATTTTAAAGAGAAGAATGGTCACACAAATGGAATAAATACAACTTTTGAGATGATTCCCCTTAGTGAAAAGCCTTATTTGAAAATATAAGTTTGTAATTGTTTGCTAGATTGATCTTATTACTTTATGCCAACCTCTTATATTTTATATAATTCTGGTACCAAAATCAGGAAACAATTATATGGTATATGAATAGGATCCTCTAGTGAAATTGATTTTAGCTTCTTAAATGAAAAGACTCAGTGGGGAAAAAAAGTATTTAATTAGAGTTTTTAAACATTTTACTAGACTAACATAAATTTTAAATTCATACAAACATTCTCTTCAAAAAACAGAGATTCTATTTTTAAAGAATTCGACTCGGGTGAAAATAGTAGCATTTCAAGATTTTCTATCACACATTATATGTGAGTATGGGGGAACATTTCTAGAAATGTTCTAAATCCATGAGGTATAACCTGTAATTAAATTACTCACAAAATAAAATTTAACTTCCTGGTACAAAATCCTTGGAAAAGGACAATCTCCCTTTTTGCCACCAAAAAAAAACAGAAAAGAGCATCTTTAGCTTTTACTTTCTTTCAGCTGTGTCAGTGCTCATTTTCAATTTGATGATTTTGGGGGGCGGAGAATAGAAACTATTTTTTCATTTGTTGAAGAATGAGCACTTTTGTTACTTTACAAAATGAGGGCTGCAACAAAACAGTCAAGTTTAGGCTTTCGTTGTGTTTGGGCTCATAATTTTCTGCTTTGTGTGTCTGGAACTCACATGATATCAAGTACATCCTAATTTTAAGTAAATGACTATATTACATCATTTTTACAAGCAGAAATTAGATTATTATTGTTTAGATTATTATTTTCATATTAAAACACACCAACAAAACAGCTGAGAGGGCATATCTTAGAATGTATTCATTTTTGTAGAATCACTTAAATCAACCCTGTTATATTTTGCAAGCATGGATCTATCATATTATATTTCTAAATATATCCTGTGCACTTGGCTTTGAAAAATGAGAAAGACCAGAATTAATACCCCATCTAGAGCTTTAATATGCAAATAGCATATATTTTGGCTCTCTCCAGTAATGAAGTCAGGATCATTTTATAGTTGAAACATGTGAGGAATGTTTGACACGTGTAATCAACATTTCAGAGATGCATGTATGCATTATTTTAAATACTTTCTGCATCTGTGATTATTTCTACTTTTTATTAGGCATGCAGCTTTCCTACCCAGCATTTCACCTTTCAAAACAGGCACATGTGTGCATGCATACACACACATGCACACAAAATACATTTCCCAAACGAAATATGATGATCAATTGAGCAAAATAGCTGCTCAGTTAAATTAAAATTTCAGTGAGATTGTTAAATTAATCATTATATTTATTTTAAGATATTCCTCCTATCTTTAGCATCAGGTCATTTCAGTTAGAATGATCAGTGAAAGAGGAGAAAAATATTTGCCTGTATGTCTGAGGTACTATGTAATAAAGATGGGTTTTCACCAAGATGTCCCTAAACACCTCCAAAACCCTATTGATGTAAATGGGATCATTGCTTTCTTTCGGGAGACTTTTTTTTGTTCTGGGAAAGTGGGCAAAGAAAGGAGACCTTTCTATTACCTGAAACTGTTCCGTATTCTAAAAGGAGCACCTTGTTCACACACCGCATTGCACATTTTCCTCATTATTTCATTTAGCAGCTACTGTGATTTTTGATTTTTGCTACATTTAAGGTGAATGTGCATACCTCATACACACACCCACACCCACACCCACATATTGCAGCATGCAAAACAATAAGGTTATCCGAAATGAATATGGAATTCATTGCTTTGTGTCCTTCTAAAATGACATTTGCAAATGGTTACACTGCACTTCTGTGGTTTGCTCCGAATAAATGTTAAGATTAAAGCGTTACCTTTTCAAACCTGCAGATTCTCCTTTCTGTTAGCTGTGGCTGCAGCAGATTTCAGCTATTCTTGTTGCAGCCCTTTCTCACAGGCTCCCCCCACCCCCAAAGTGAAGAGGAACGCTTTTGCAAGCTTTTGGCAACATGTGTTGTTGAAGCTGAGCTGTTTATCTGATAAACATTTTCACTATAACTCAGCGTTTTTTATTTTCACCTTTTGTTTTAAATAACTGAAAAAATTCTAAACTATTACAGGAAAAGGAAGAAAAAGGATCCCAGGGTAATTATTATTTTTCACAAAAGTGTTCACCATCACATCATTTATATAGTGCATTGCCTTCCTCGTTTCCTTAAACAGGACTTCGGCAACGTTCTCTTATGACTGATTCTCATACCTTTGCAAATTTCCTTACATAGGGCTTTTGTTGATGTGGTATAATTCTAATAACATGCTTTAGAACAAAAGTGCAGTATATCAAATTACGTAAAATTTATAAAAATATTGTCATAAAAAGCAAAATCCTAGGAAAAAAAGGCTGAAAGAAAATACTCAAAAATACAGGCTGTCTCCCCCCCCCAAAAAAAAAAATGTATATTCACTTTAATAGCTGATAGCTCAATTTTGAAAATAAAATGTATTTTAGTACTAGTAAACACTGCCTTTATAATTATTCAAAGAGTGTATACATTTTTAAGGACACTCTATATTTCTAATAGATGCCTGTGGTTTTTAGCAGTGTAAATTGTTTATTTTCTTATTAGATATTTTTTATTTTTTGTTTTAGATTATACACAATGAGTTAAAAATTGTTACAAAGATATTTTTACTTGAACAAAAAGGAATCTGAAAACTTTTATAGGGTTAAATCTCTGGTATAAAGCAAAGAAGACATAGATGCTTTTTAAAGATAAAACCTTTTAAAAATTCTTCTTAAGAGATTAAAACAATGATTTTGGGTGGAGACTGGGTTATTTGTGTGATTTATATCTCTAAGAATAAATTCCTACTTATAAGAAAATTAATATAACCAAATACTACCTGAAGGGAGTGTGCTAATACTTAAGAATTCTTATTGTTTGACAATACTATTATTATCCTGTGATAGTTCTGTTCCTTTCCTGTGTATTTTTGGAGTAGCATTTCACCAACATTCTTATTTATGTGTTTTATAAATAAATTTCATAAAGCTAAAAGTCATTTTAACATTACTAAAGTCCTTTTCAGATATATATTTTAAACATTCTTAAGTGGCCAGCAGAATTCTTTTCTTCAAATTATACTCTACAGTATTTAATTTTGATGTATCAGCCATATATTTGGTAAACAAATAGTTTAATGAATTTTTTTCTGAAGTAGAGGTAATAGCATTTTGGGTTTTGATATGATTAGCAACCCTTTTGATATTTTCATTAGAAGGAATCAAGGTTTTATATCAATTTATAGATATAAAAAAAAACCCTGTTTAGTAAATTCTCCTTATACACGCCTCTAGATTTTTTTTATACAGACTAAAATGGAATTTTAAAGCATATTAAGCATTGATTATATAATTGATAGGGATAAATAAAAAATTCATTCCAAATTGTATGCAGAAAGGAGATGAAATGTAGGTGGGAAAAAAGGCAAGTAAAAATGGTTAGAAGTTCAGTTGTGTATTTGTACTCAGCAATTTTAAAATACAAATTGTGTTCCATTTAATGTAAAGAAGTATTTTTTTTCCTGGCTTGCCTAAAGGTCATCTATAATTGAGGATAAGTTGGCAAGAGTCCAGAGGCTGAGTATGGCTTTGAACTAGATGTCCGGCCTTTCTCAGAGCAAATCATTCTGAGGAGAATGGTGGGAGTCACATCATGGAATTGGTTGCCTTACTGAAGGTTATCAAGACCCTATCTTCCCTCCTCCCATGCCTTCTTCTCCCCCCCCCCCCCCCCCCCTGCTTTGTGAGCACTTCTGCATTTCTGGAGCAATCTGACTTTGTCTTGCAGAAATTGTCTCCAGGTGTAACACGAAGCCTTACACCTGCTCATCTTCCTTGTTCTCAGTTACCCTGGTTCTCCTCTGAGATTCATGGCATGTGTTTTCATCTCTGACCACCTTTTATCAAATCCACTCATAGACACAGACCACAGTGTGGTGATTACCAGAGGGAAAGGGGAGTGGGGGGAGGTAGGAGAAGGTAGAAGGGGGGTGGGTAAATGACGATGAAAGCACACTTGATTTGGGATGGTAACTACACAATACAATATACAGATGATGCATTATATAATTGTACACCTGAACCCTATATAATTTTATTAACAAATGTCACCCCAATAAATTCAGTAAAACAATAAAAATATATATCACGCATGTTATTTGATTCTAAATAAGCATACTATTCTCCTCCTCAAAATAGGATTAGAATACCATTTGTTATATAAATCCCTTCATATAAAGCTTTTGTTCAAGCTTTAGGGCAATAACATTGATTCTATGGCTTTTCTTTTGAAATAAGAAAAACAGCACTAAATGCCACAAATTAGAATAAATCCTGGAAATGTTAAGCAAATACATATAGAACCTAGCTACTTTTATGGAATTCTTTAAAAATATTTATACTTGTAAAATTATTAATAAAAATAAAAAAAGATTAAAGTCATTTAAAATAACCTTTTACCAATTATTTAGACTGCCTGTACAATTTGGAAACTTGGCAGTAACTTTATCAAACATCTTATAAATCATTGTCAGAGTTAAACAGTCATTTTGAATTACACTATAACTAATTGTTTTTATAATCAAATATTACATCAATTATAAAATGTATTAATCTTTTATCCCATTTAGATAGAAATAGTCAGCTATTCCCCAAAACAGTGCTTCTTATAAGTACTTTTGTGTGACTAATTTATGCTCCCATAATTTTTTACATTTTTAAAATCAAATGTATTTTTCATTGAAGCAATATAATAGTATTAATTTCAATCCCTATACTAGTTAATCAAATAATATTTGTATTTATGTACTGTTCTAAACTTAAAGAGGTGACGATAATAGCTATACATTTGTTTCCTAGTAGAGTCCTAACGTTATAGGGCAATTCTTTTGGAGAAAATAAATAAATACTTGTGATAAATGGTTGCAGGTTATTCTATTTCTTTCTTCAGTGACTCAGTCTTCTGGGGGACTTTAGTGTAGATGCACTAAATATTGCATTTAAAATAACTATAGAATTTTTGTGGTATAACATGAGTGTTTACTATTGCATTCTAAAATAAAAACATGTACTTTTTATTTTATACACCTTTCTTTTGAAACAATTTTATTTAATTTAACATACTAATTCTGCAGTGTGTTTTAATAATAATAAACATCTAATTGTCTATGTCTATACTAAGTATGTGGTTAAGATAAAATGCCATTTGAATACATGTTGAATGGCTTTAATATATAGAATTATAATTTTTACACCATTTACTGGCAATTTGAATATTTTTATGTTATATCATGTGCTATAAACACTTTTGTGTTAGCATCAAAATAAGTTTATTGTCTTCAATCAGTTATGTAAAAGCAGAACTCAGGGTACATAGGAAATAATGACATTTATAAATAACTCTTTATATATTGTATTTGTACAGAATTTTTGTTCTTAACATTTTGAATATTAAATTCTTTTAACCTTAAAATCTATCACTGTAAAAACCATCTATTTACGTTTTTAATCATAGCAGGGCTATTTTCTTGAGCACTCTTGCCTTAAAATTGAACAAAATATTGCTATCAAATAATATTAAATTTCATAATTAAAATAAATTTCCACTATGAAAAATTTTTTAATGCTTTCTATTCTATAACAAAACAGTATTTCATTTTTGTGGCACAATTATTAATCACTTGCCCATGTAGCTTGGTCATATATTATATCATATAGTCTTAACACTTGCTTTCCCCAAAATATGCAATTCTCATGCTAACAAATAGAAAAAGCCTTTGCATGTGGTATGTTTTCCCCCCAAAAAATAATAAATCTTGATTTTGATGAATATCGTTGATAAAGCAAGATGTTGTTGCCCAAACATGTGATCAATGTGTCCATTTTCGTGTCATTGTTAGTAGCTGAAGCAATCTCATTTAGAAGCAAGGTCATTTAACGTAAGTGTATCCGAGGCTAAGAAGCAGCCTGGCACACTCCTTTCTAACCGCGAAGGATTTCAGCTCCCCTTTCTGCAGACATTTGCACCTAGTATTTTCCAATTCTGTAATGCAAACATTCGAGGAGCGGTTAAATACAATGTTGGCTTTGCAATATGTATACAGAAGACCTGCATGCATTTCGCACAGTCTTCGTGGAATTTAACCCTGGGTCAACAGGCATGTTTAAATGTGGCCCTGAACATAAGTGGTGCCTACCAAAAGATAGTAGACGAGTCTGAAGTTTTATAAAAAATGTCACAATTGGTATGTGAGCAAGACCTCAAAGAGAGAGAGGGGAAAAAAAAAAGATGGGTGGAGGGGTTCTAAAGTCACTTGGTTGAACATATATATTTCATCCTTTTAATTTGGTTACTAAACCAAATAACCAATAGTCGAATTGGAGTTACAACTATGCACTAATGTTTTTTTTTCTACATTCCCGATATGTTCTCCCACTTCCCAGCTCTTCCGTTTCCAGGCCGTTGTACCGTATGAAGCTGACAGCAATTGTTCTGATTCATGGTTTAGGAGGAGTAGCTGATTAATCCCATGTCAGCAGTCTTGACCCTACGTGGAAAGTAGAACCTTTGACGGCCCACTCAACAATATATCAGGGAGCAGAGCTGGGTGGCTTGCCTTGCTCTTAAGTGTAATGAAAGTTTAGGGCAATGCTGAGCAGTGATTTGGTGCCCCCCTCTGCCCCTCCCTTTTAACCTATGTTTCAAAATAACATTCTGGTGTGAGGTGGGAATGTAAACGGGGAGAGGAGATGAACAATTAAAAATCTCTGTGACAAAATTGGATGTTTCCAAATACGTCATTTGGGTCTTCCATGAAATGCTTTAAAACTTTCTTTTGCTTAAACATTATCACTGATTTTAAAAAGATACCTGGTTGTATGTGTTTATTTTACACCTTTAAATTTTTAGCTTGGCTTTTTTTTTTTTTTTACTTGTCAATGACTACAGAATACTCTCCTATCTTTTATGCATAGATCCAATTGTACTTATTATAAAATAACTGGAAATAACTCCAAATTCCAGAATCATGTGTACTATGACAGGCTCGATTTTAAAGAAAGATGTACATCACATATTTTAAATACATAAAAGACAAGCTTTGAGGAAACCATTTAGTTCTTAAGTTGGCTGCTTTTTTTTCCCCCACTGGACCCCTAAACTTGGCATGTATTTCTACTATGAATTAGGAAAGAAAAAAAAAAAAACGCTTAGTATCTGTATTATGTTCTCAGAACTTATAATTAAATAAAGGGGTAAAGTGGAATTCCGTCTTTTTCAAAGAGGACCATGTGCATGAAGGCTCCAATGTGTGAATTTTATTTGCAACTATAAAGCAGATTGAAATGCCAAAGCAATGTGAAAATCTGTCAAATAATGCTGAATCTTAACGTACATGATGGTCACAGAGTACCAGTTAGATTTCAATATTGGAAGCCATGCACAACTAGTAAAAGAAAGAAAGAAAAAAACATACCACACATACATGCAACTACCTAGCATAACTAGATAGAGCTGAAATGTGCTAAAACCTCCCGGTGCAAACTGCATAATAGCACTTGCAATGGCCCCTTTCTGTCACCCACCGTAACCATCAAGCCTGATTCTGCTGCAGTCAGGTGCACACTCACAGAGCTCTTATGGTTGGCTGCATAGCATTCCAAGGGGAGGCACATTGGTGCACTTTGGACAATAATAAACAGTACTTTTTGGTACATGCAGGTCTTTTTCCCTAAATAAAACTGAAACGCGTTATGCAGGATTTTCTTCTGCACCCTCCCTAAAGCGAAGGTTTTATTTTGATCGAATCCTTCACGATGAACGTGCAGCCCTTTGATCATGTAACATTTGCATTTCTGTCTGAGGTCGGGTTTTATGTTCTTCTCATACATGCTGTCTACAGCGCGTACCGTGTTGGCTTGTGCTAGTCACCATTTAAAACACTAGGTACCAAGTGTTGTCTTGTGAACAGGATCCATATGTATAAGCAGAAGACAATAGACCAGAGAAATTTAAAATTCAACATGAACAGGTCTTAGGAAGGGAACGTGGTTTCTGCGTGTGGGTATTTTAAACATTATATGCTCAATACAAAATGCAATATTTGGGTTTTTAAGTGCTGCCTTTTTTAGATTAGCCCTGTCTCATAAATTAAAAGCAGAATAAAAGAGGGTCGGGGGGCGGGGGGGGGGGGGGGCAGCAAATGAAATGCTTCTCAAAGCTTCTGGTCAGAGCCAAGCATTCTGCACAGACTGCCAAGGAGGGCAGCATTAAAGACTAATAGTAAAACAAACGAGGTTACACGATGTTTCCCCCAGAGTTCTCAAACATGAGGTTCCAGTTTCACGAAAACGTGTCTTTGAGGGATCAGCAAGCACACTGCATTGTCTGCCAAAATGGAAAGGTTTCTTAGTCCATGTGCATGCATGTGACATGATCGTTATTTTCATCCGTGTTTTTTTTAAGAAGGCAACTTATTTTGTCTTTGCTGAATGATGTTCTTTTATGTCTCTTCAAAAAGCTGGTAGAAAACAGTTTCCTCTTTTCTCCAGTTTTGAAGGCATCTTTTCCTAGAGAAATCGCCAAACCCTGTGTGCTTCATTCATCCATGTGTGGCTATTAAAACTGCCTGGGTCTCAAAGGCACACAGACACCTTGTCGATAAAGTAGTAAATTAAACAATTGGCTTTTTTTTTTTTTTTTTTAGAAAAAAAATCTTCCCGTGAATTTCCTCATTAACAGCCAACTATTGGAGGGTGTTTTCAGGCTTAGAGCTTTCACATTTGGCAACATTTAAATAAGACAGGCTTAGGGGTTTATTGGAAAAGGACATTCCACCAGCCCTTGAATGAAGCCCTTCATTTTAATATTTTTTAAGAACAACATTTCACTTTAACGTGGCTGTTCTTAAAAGAACAACAGCTTTATTTGCAAAGTCTCACACTGCACTGTCTTTGCAAAACTATGGCTTAAGTCCGCATTTTGAAGCATTGGGGGAGCACCCATTGAAAGCACAAGCTAAGCGAATGCAAATGACGTCTCTCTCAATGGGGGGGTGGGGGGGGTGTTAGGCTCCAAAACTGAGCGGGTATTTTTGGAGGAGAGCCTTCACGGGCGTCTCCCCTAATCGGGGGTGCGCGAGGCAGCATGGAGGGTCCAGGAGGAAGCGTGGTGTGTGTGTGTGTGTGTGTAGCTACTGTGGTTTGGAAGATGCTATTTGCAAGCCTGTTTGCTTCTGTGTTGTGCTCCTTCGCGGGGGAATCTCATTCATTTCTGCCTCTCTGCTGGGCTGGACAAATCAAGGTGACAGTGCGTGGTGAGCTCTGTCAGGCCCTTTGTCCCGCGGCCGCTGGGAGTGGGAGCACAATGGGAGCCGAGCGGCCTGTGCGCCGGCCCAGCTGCCTCGCCGGGGCAGCCCGTCCCACCACCGCCCTGTGTCAGCTCGGGGTTGCGCACCCGGAGGAGCCGGCCCCTAAGGTGACAACGCAGACTGCGTGAGAAGTCTCCAGGGAGAGAGCACACACCGCGATGGGGCTGGGGCACGGAGGAGAGGGAAGGGGGGAGGCCGGACACACGTCTGGGGAAAACAATGGCCCGTGCAAGGTGGCATTTTTGGTGCCGTGATGACAGCCGCACGCGGGGCCCTCGTCCCGCCCCTGGCACGTGTGTCCCCAGGTCGCAGGTAGGCGCCTGCCCTCCAGCCCATCGCCCCGCTTCTGGGCGCGAGGTTCCGCATCCGCGCTCCTCGTAAGGCTCGTTTGTGTTGCCTTTACGCACGCAATTAATCATCTTTACTGTGCGGATGCTCCTGGCGTCAGCAGTGCGACTTAATTAAATTGGAAATTATAGGACAGTAAACACAGGCTTCCAACTAGCCCGTCCAAATTAAACGCTGAGGTCTATTTCCTGCCCACGGGCTTTTCCAAGGGGGAGGGGGGGGATGGCTAAGAGGTTACCTTCCGGGCTCTCCTCTTAGGGACCCTGGGCTGCTGCCGACCTAGCACGGCCCTGGCTCCCGGGCCCAGCCCTGCGCTCCTCTCCGCCACCCGTCCCGGCCTGTGCCTGCAGGGCCGCCTGCACCGACTGCAGCCGCGGGGCTGCTCCTCCCATTAGGTCCCTACATGCCTCGAGGAACGTTCGTGGCCCGGAACGCATTTGCTTGGCCACACGCGTCCACCCGGAGCTGCTCGGCTCGGCGGAGGCCTGGCCTCCATTTTGTTCCAGGCCTTTAGCCTGACAGCTGGTGCACAAAATGGAGGCGCTCCTCGGTCAGGAGAGGTGGCTGTACCTGCCCGGAAGTTCAGGCGGGACAGCGCCGCGGGTCTGACTAAACTGGCCCCCGAAGGAGGTTCCGAATGGTGTCCGATCAATGGCTTTTGCCCAGGAGGAACCTTAGGGGCCTGCGCCCCGCCCCGCCTGGTGTCCCGCGCTGTCGAATGAATGAGCCTCCCACCAAGAGCTGCCGTGCGGCCCTTCCTCCCCGGGACAGCGAACCCCTGAACCCCTAAACCGGTTCCGAAGGGTCCCCGTGGAGCTCAGTCCCCGGGGCTGGCGTGGCTGCTTCCGTGCGTCTGTGTGATGAGGGCCGTCACCCTCCTGCGTGGGCTCGGCCCGGCTTTGTCCTCGGGAAGTGCAGCCCGCGGGGCCTGGCGTGGAAAAAGCACACGCTCCCCGCCCCCCTTTTCCTTTTTAATGCTGCCTTGTCTGCACTTTTTGAAATTGCATATTTATCAGGTCATGAATTATTTATGAGACTGAGAAGGTGGGGGCGGGAACATGCAGAGGGCGAGGAGGAAGAGCGCAGCGAACGTGGACGCCTGAGTGCTGCGGGAGGAGAGGCCCTTCCTGGTGCTGCTCGGGGAGCGGAAGTGGGTTTTCTCCGCCTCCCTGGTGTGGAGAGTCAGCGGCGTGCATTTTGGGGTTGGCACCTTGTCTGGCTGTGTTGTCCGCTGGCTTCCGGGAGAAAGCAAGGAGGAGGCAGTGTGTCTGAAACCAGGCCACGCGGGCAGGGGACCGACCAGAGCGTTTGGAAACTCGTGAAGCGCAGAGTAGTTAGTGCATTTTCACCTTTTGGTCTGTCAGCCTCTATTGTTGTCCAGAACGAGCCGACAGACCGGGGATTGACAGCGTGTTTCCTACATTAGAAACCACACCATCAGCGGGAAGCCCGGAAGAGGCCTCGGCGGTGCTCCATCCAGGGCTCCGCAGGCTGCAGGTCCCGAGCCCTGCCCCCTCGCAGTCCCCGGGGAAGAAGGAGGCCTCCTGCCTGCCAGCGGAGAGCACGGTGCAGCTCCTTCTGCTAAGAAACCCGCCTGTTGTGCACGGTCCAGGCATGCTGATGCTTTCCCCTCGGAGTTCTCAAAAACAAACGTAACACCCAAAAGGAAACAAGAAAACCACCCCGAAGTGACACTCAAAGCAGCACACGTCATGCTGAGAATGTCGTGAGGGGCTGCAGACATTTTCACAGGCAGCACAGCAGCACCTGCAAGGTCGAGGTTGTAGGCTTCCCATTTCCAAAGCACTTTATGGGGTGCATGTGTGCCAGGTTGGGGGGCGGGGGGAGGCATAGGAGACAAGAAAGGGTAGAGGAATGGAGGACCGAGCTGTAATTTCCTGCCATATTTCCCAATATAACATGACTAGAGGCCCAGTGCACAAAATTTGTGCACTACAGGGTGGTTCCCTCAGCTGGCCTGCATCCTCTCACAATTTGGGACCCCTCAGGGGATGTCTTGACTGCTGGCTTGTGGCTGGACAGCCTTCTGCTGCTGCACGGCCTGCTGCTTGAGCTTTAGCAGCTGCTGCATGTGCACGGAGTGGGGCCACCGCATCTGTCCTGAAAACACTATCAAGTGGGTGAGTCAAGCACAGAGGCAGGCTTACTCTGAGTTCCCTGCACTTCCTGGAATCACTGAGTTGTTCAGACTTACTGCCTTCTACAGAGAACGGCACTGGGATTGGGCCTGAGCCAGCAGTTAGACATCCCTCTTGCAGTCTGGGACCCCTCGGGAGATGTAGCAGTGCATCAAATGGCAGGCAGCCAGGTAGGAGCCCAAATCAGGGCTGGGCACCTTGCTGCTTGCTGTTATCCTGGCCCGCTGCAGTTGCTACCGCTGCTCAGGAGTTCTGCCATGGCGTAAAGAGAGGCTCCCGAGACTGTGGTAACTACGTTTGCCAGCCGTGAGCCTTGCTTCTGGCTGAGTGGTGCTCCCCCTGTGGGAGCGCACTGACCACCAGGAGGCAGCTCCTGTGTCCAGTGTCTTCCCCCTGGTGATCAGTGCGTATGATAGCAACCAGTCATTCTGGTTGTTCTGCCATAAAGGTCGCTTAGGCTTTTATTATATAGACTAGGGGCCCAGTGCACGAAATTTGTGCATGGGGGAAGGGTGGGGTCCCTCAACTCTCAGCCCAGGCTGCCCCCTCTCACAGTCTGAGACCCCTCAGTGGATGTCCTACTGATGGCCCCAGTCTGGCAGGCATTGTGTGTGTGTGTGTGTGAGTGTGTGTGTCCTCTGGGGGCCTGCCCCCAGCTGCACTGTGGAGGCTCGGAGAAGGCATCCTGTGTGTGTGTGTGTGTGAGTGTGTGTGTCCCTGCTGGGGGCCTATCCCCAGCCACATCTGAGGCTCGGAGCAGTCGCCCTGTGTGTGTATGTGTGTGTGTCTGTCTGCTGGGTGCTTGCCCCCAGACACCATGGAGGCTTGGAGCAGGCACTCCTCTGTGTTGATTTCTCAGGCTCCTGGCCTCGCCTGCATGTTGTTCTCTCCCTTGAGTTGTGGCCTGGGCTGGGTGCTGCCTGCCTGCCAGCCATGCTTGCCTGCTCCCCAATCTCTGCCTTGCCTGCTTCCCCGATCTCGCCCCAGTGAGGCGGGTGGGCTGGCCGCACCTGCTTCTCAGATCTCACCCCAGTGAGTTGGTGGGGCTGGCTGCGCCTGCTTCCCCATCTCCCACCCACCCACCCCCATCGCCACAGTGACCCATGAGCAGGCCCTTCTGGGGGCTGCCTGCTGGCGGTGCCTACTCCAGCAGGGAGACCTGCTCACGGGTTGCCAGGATGATGCCACCAGTGTCCTGCCCCACCGCTATGGGTGTGGTCATCTTTGTCCCGGAGTAATGGTTAATTTGCATATTACTCTTTATTAGATAGGATGATGAGTCACCAAAGCCCCAAAGCCCTTACTGTTAAAGAAAGATGGATGGTGTCAGGATACATTTAAAAGTGCTATGTCCTTATTTTTTATTCTCATAGAATTTCTGGCATTAAGTATGCAATACAGGACACATGTCAGGTTAAAATAAATAGTAGGGGCATGTGATGTTTTGATCCTTGAACATTTCCTATGCTAAAAATATATATATTTTCTGTATGTATCATGTGACAAAGTTCCCCGTTTTGAGTTTAGAACCCCCGATTGAGTCATTACCAGGTTACAGTTGAAACAAGAGTTCCTTTAGTTCTTCCTTCTGCTGTTCTGTTTATTTGGACCTATTAACTTTTCCGCGTGGTTGTTCTGAACACTCACCTGAAGTACCTTTCTGCCTTTCGGCCAGAGAGAGATAATTTGAAAGTGGACTGGGTAGGTAGAGTGTATAAAAATGTTTAGCCTAATCACTCCCTAATGACAGCGACTTATGTCCTTAGTGCAGTCGATTTGTTTCCCAGGTTTTAAAAGTAGATTATTTCCATGGTGCAGGCTTAGTGTAAGCTGTGGAGAAACCACAAGCACTGCACTTCAGCCTGCGTTTGGGACGCTCTCCAAGGGTAATCTGATTAAAAGGGATATATATATATATATATATATATATATATATATATATATATATATTACATTGTGCTGCTTTGAAAATTCTGTGCAGCCCAATAGAGTGGGGGCCAAAAAAATTGCAGACTAGCGTTTTGAAGACTAGTGTTTCTTGAACAAAATTAAAAGCTTGAGATTCTCTTCAACCTAAGTGCAATAGATCAACGAAAGTCCTTAGTAACTCATTTTGTGATCTATTTAATGCAGCTGTTTAGCGTGTTCTGCTTGGAGTCACGTGAACTTCCCACATGAGGGCACAGCTCGGCAGCATGGTTCCACCGAGAAGTATGGAAACCATATGTCTCCAGTTCTAGCCTTGTCACTGTGAGACCTGTTTGTGGTCTGCACTGACAGCCGGTAGCTCTTCTGGTTACCTGAGAAGTTTAGCAGCTCTAAGTTATTAGAAGGTAATTACGATATCTCAAATAGTGAGTGTCTCTTAGTAGATGGGATATAATGCTAATTAAATATGTCATGTTTGCACACATCACAATACACTCAAAAGAACCTTTCTCGCATCATTTAATTTATTGAACTATTTTTGTATTCATCCATGGGACCTAAGTAGGCAAGGAAAGATAGATACTAACTCTATCTGCTCCCATTTTCCTAACATCCTTTGAGTAGGATGAATAGCGAATTCATGTAAGAATCATCCATTTAAATAGCATAGGGCTGTTTGCACTGGAGCATTTTGACACACTGCCTACATATGAGCATTTGGTTACCGTTGCTTCTTCAGACTCATTTTGCTAATGGATTTTATTGGCATTTTGTCTTTGTTGGAGGGGCTTTTTAGAGTTTCCTGCCTTTTCCTTTAACAAATCAAAGCTTTTTAACATAGTTGAAACATTGTACTCAGAAGCCATGCACAGTTCTGGAAAGAAAAATAAAGTATATTTTAATTTTATGTAAGATTGGTTCAGAAAATGTGGCAAGCATTCTATTAGTGCTGCAGAGGAATCAACCCCTGCCTACAAGCTGATCATACTCTACTGAAGGATAGTTTGACGCAAAGCAGTAAGCGTTATATTTATCCAGAAACCAATAGCTGAGGGACCAGAGAGGAGGAAATAGTATTATTTCTTGAAAGAGATAGGTGTTAATGAGCTATAGTGAAAAAAAAATATAAGAAGGTATTCCTTCCAAAAATGGAATGTTTTATAATCCCCAAGTTTACCTGTCATAATAATAACAGGTCAATGAAGACATAGGCAACATAATGTATATACTTTAACATTAAGATCCCATCATGGTCTGGCCACAGCTTTCCTATATTTTAATGATATCCAGAAACATGCTAAATTCTTCTACAGTGTGTGTTGCTAAATGCTGCGGTCTACATTTTCATGGAAATAAATCCCCGAGCGTGCTATCTTCAGTAAATAGCAAAAATGTTGGCATTTCTTAAAATATATTTCCTAACTGTTGGTAACTTGGAGAGAATGTGCTGAAAACAACTCAAGTCAAAATAGAAATCCAGAGATAGTGCACATTGAATTAACCCCCCCGCCCCCACCCCCACCCCCACAGTAAACAGCTATTGCATTTCTTTGTTGGAGATGACAGTTTTTCTTCTGGACCATCTTTAACTTCCTGGGAACATTGCCATGGGACGGTTCAGGAGTGGCTGATGTGGTAGAGACGGGTCAACGACAAAACATGGTGTTTCTAAAGAAACTCTTGGCCGTCATTAGGTCACGTTTCAGGAAAGCAGAGCTGTCACCTCACAGCAAAATTCCCATCTGTGCCAATGAGATTGTCTGTATGGATTCAGAGAGCATTTTATGGTCTTTCTTTCCCCTGCAGAATAGGAAGGATAATTTGACGCAGGCACATTAATATGAATGGCTTGGAGTTATATGATGGAAGATTTTTAAATACTAACACCCACATCAGTGTGTAGGATAGAAAGAAGTGTTCCAGGGTGCCAGTGAGTCAAAGTACATATTCCTGTGTCCAAAGAGACAAAGAGAAATTATTTTTATCTTGGAGAGGTACAGTTAAGAGTGAAAAGGTGTTTTCCTGCTTTCTCTGCATTTGGCATTTTAGAAGCATTTCTAGGGAAAATTTGCCATGAGCTGCCATAGTCTACACATTTGCCTATATATAACCCAGTCTTAGTACCAGTAATGTTTGTTAACCAATTTTACCCTTTGAAGTTCAATGGTAAATTTTTTTAAAATTTAGATTTTGGATATCTCTTTAAGATTTTTGAATGTTATGCCACTTAAAATGAGATATTCATGTCAGGGAGATGTCCTGCTGTTCTAGGAAAGGGAGGGGGACACTATTAAAAAAAATCTTGATAATCAAGGCCACCTGTGATCCTAGGCTGCTTTCTGGAGCACAAAGGCACTGAGGAAAGCTGTTCTTCGAACCAAAGCAAAATCTCTGTGATCCACAAGACACTTCAGCCTCTTCCCACTAAGGAAAAAAAAATCATGCTACAGCAGGATCAGCTGCTCTTCTGTTCCTTCCTTTACAAAAAGAAATCGAGGTGGCTGCTATTTAACACAAAGCCTTGTGACCTTAGCACCGTGGCTGCTTTGAAACACGGAGCTATTTAATGATGCAAATTACAAACAGAGGGAAAACATCAGAAGAGTCTGTCTGGAA
Organism: Murina feae; assembly: GCA_004026665.1. Lineage (NCBI taxonomy): Eukaryota > Metazoa > Chordata > Mammalia > Chiroptera > Vespertilionidae > Murina > Murina feae. The sequence goes on along the minus strand of PVJC01004615.1, from coordinate 30,390 downwards.
ATTAGCTTGTTGGACTGAAAATTAGCTAGCTTAATCGAACTTGCAGGACTCAGATTTTCTCTCTGGAAGCCTGGCTTGGAGCTTTGGTCCATTTGCATTATCTCTCTTCTCAGTAGAATCCTTGGAATTATTGAAAAGTAGAGACAGGAAAATCTATCTTCTATTTACATGGTTGAAATGACCAAATGACCCACTGGATTTTTAGTAAAGGCCTCTGTTTTCCAAAGAAAGATTACATTGGATACTTGTAAAAAGTCAACCTAGGAAAAGTAAATTAAATTGTGACTATATTTTAGCAGTCCCTAAAATGCTAAGTCAAATTGTTCTTTCATTCTAAAGACGTAGGAGGGATCATATATATGTTGATATGTAATTACATTTTTCTTTGATTTGAGGACATTGTATGGTAACAACAGGACCCGATTCCTGCACAGAGTGAATTCTTGTAAACATTGAACCTAGTCGAAGACTTCAAAGACATACTTAAAGCATAGGACTACCTTTGAGGCTGATGAATAATTTCAAAGGTCAAACACTTGTACCATGTAGAGATAACAGCATCAGGTCATCCAGATCTGTATTAAGACATCAGTTCTTAAAGGAAGAACTCAAAACCTTTAAAGGCATATTTTTATTTCTAAGAGCTAACACCAGGACTGTAGAATGATTTTTTTTCTGAATTGTTTCAGAAATATTTGTGTTTTCATATACTTATTTTTTGATAGATGAGACAACTATATTTGTTTGTTTTTTTATATCAAAGTAGCAAAAGTCTGAAACCATTTGCCGTACAGATCTTCTGCTTTGTGTCCAGCCTAGCATTCAAACATCTCTGTCTGAAGGAGAAAAATAACATATATAAATAATGATACCTAGCATAGTGTAAGTGGGAAGAATATAACTAATTATAATGTAGCCTCTAAAATAGTAAGTGTAAACTTGATAAATGTAGGAGCTCAGAATATAGTTGGGAGCAATACAACAACACAGTAGGGAGACAGTAGGAAGACAGAAGGGAGATGTTTAATGCTGCTATTTGGATATCATAATAAAATAATATTGATGACTTTAGGCAGAATTCATAAAAAAGAAATGATAAGAAACATTTTTATCATTTTTCTATTTTAAAAAGTAAAATATGTCATTATTTGTTATTTATAGACTTTAAATTTTAATGAAAACCTCTGGTAATACTTTCTGAATTTCAATTGTGATTACTGACAGTTCATAAATATGTCAAATTCAGTTATTGGTAACATATTGTAATCTCCAACTTTTTACAAAATGGGTAACATTATTTTTGCAACTATTATAAAACAGCTGAAGTTATATGAAAACTTGGTTTCTGAAAATTTTTAAATGGAATGTTTTTCAGTGATGAAATAGCCTATAGACTTACACAGAATGTCAGTATCAATAGAATCAGGTAGTCTACTTATTTAATTCTGATAAGCTATCATAGAGCAATGACAATTCTATTTTAAAACAAATTTTGCAAACCAAACAATAGATATTATTGGTTAGTATTTTGATAAGTGTTGAATGAAATGTATGTTATCATTAAATGCTTAAAAATCAAATTCTTTAAATACATGAATCATTTGCAAAATAGAATGCTTATCAGTTTATGTTAAAATAGGACTTAATTTTGAGTCATTTACCTTTGTGTCTATAAAGTGATAGAGAAACAAGAGAGCAGTGGTACTCAAAGAAAATAGACTATAAAACTTTTAATAAAGTTTCTGGATTTTTTTTTGGATGTGCACCATCTTCTGTTTGTTGATTGCACATATCAGTGATCTAGTTTCTTTCTCTTATGACTAACGATTCTTTATGTCACTATGAAAATATGTTCTGGAGATGATAAAGTGTTTTATTTTTCATTACCATTTAGGGTCAGTAGTCATAGTGCTATTCAAATTGGGGTGTTTGATTCTAAACAGCTTTCATTTTGTAATCGGAACTATTTTCTGAAAATATTTCATCTCTGAAAAGAAATTACCCAAGATTCCATGTCTTTACCTTACCCACTGCCTGTCCTTTGTTCTACCTCTTCCATTTCTTGAATCAGTGAATCCATTATCACCTGGTCCACTGTTTAAATGCACTGCCCTCATCTAACTCTTCTAATACATCAAACTTAAGTTTTGTCATCCCTGGTGAATCCTCAGGCTGGTAACACAGTGGTCATGCCAACATAGGGGCTCTAGAGCATGGAGCCATTATCTTTATTCTATGGGACATTGGCTCATATACTTTTGTTGTTATGCTATTTGGTTGGCCTTGATTCTTCCACATTTGGTGAGTGAAGCCCCCTTATACCTCATGATTTAGTGAATATGTGAGGTTTCAGTAACTAAGCTAATTGTGAAGCCTGCTGTGTTTACACTATAGATTATAATAGCATCTATATGTATATAGTATATATGAACATATGTTATAAATATAACAAGTATAATACACATTATTATATAATTTGACTGTATTAATATATATGCATACATACCACTCTGTCAAGTAAATTTATTTGGTTCATGTTATTTCAGAAAAGGCCCTATGTGCCTTAAAAATGGTTCATAGGCAGAATATACATTTTATGACACAGTAACATGATTATTCTTTCATCTCTTTAAAAGACTGTAGCAGTGGTCAGCTTTTAACGTTCGCGTTGATAGATTCCGGATGAATCATCCCTGGAGGGTAGGAGGTGCGGAGTGGGTCCTCCCTCTGTGCTGAGCATCAGGCTTCCCCAGATAGGGCTGTGATGTGAGTGGAGAGAAACGGCCCCTCTGCAGCATTAAGTACATCCATCCTGAGCCAGGCCTGTGGACAGCTTCTCTGAGGAGAAATAGCTGAGCACAGCGCAGTTCCTCTTTCCCACCCCCCACCCTCATCCTCTGGCTACATTCACAGCAATCCACGCTCTGAATGTGAGCTGCCATGTCTGACATTCTTTCAACAGAGCCTGCGGGAAGAAACAATATTGGGTGCATGTGTAGGATGGGAGGCTCAGGAAGATGTAGGGAGAGATGGGCTGCAGGGAGGCACAGGCAAGCAGGGAGATCGGTGTGGATGAGGCTTATCTCTTCCCCCTAGCTCTCCCTTGATCTGAAGGCCGAGAATAGAACCACCTATTAATAAAAGCAAATCCTATTTAAACACGTTGCCTTTCTCCACCAACTGGGGCTATGGGCTTCACTTATCATTGCCTTAGATTTCAAAGGCCACGCGCCTCACAACGTTTCCCCCCTTGTAGAATTGCTTTTCCTAGAATGCTCCCTCCCAGGTGCTTACAGATGGTATCACCACCAACAGGTCACTTGGATTTCTGGCATACTAGGGTCATTGCATAGGAGTAAATATTTCTGACAATACGAATAGGAATTTGGACTTACTTTACCCACATGCATGCTTTCCTTTCTGCAGGAACAATGAAAGCCTGAGACATTTCTATCAGAAGTGCTCCAGAATTGTAAAACTCAGCATTACGGCAACCAGCATCTTCTTTATTTAAAAAAAAATAAACATTTAAGAATTAATTAGCAAAGGTTATACTGCTTATTTAAAGATAGATAGATGATAGTCAAACACATTTGGTATATTCTAAAGTTTTAACATTTATCACCTGACTTCCCCAGTAATAACTCTAGTTTTGCATTTTCTCAGCAAAGGCATCACTCAGACTTGTTCGGTGTCGGGAATGCAGGAGTGTACACTTACACCCTTCATAGAAAGATCTCATGGGAGGCAGGCCGCCAGAGAGAACTTCAAGGATTTGGCACAGGCAAGGACATATCTCAACCTATCCCAAATTCTCAATTTGAACATGTAGAATTTCAGTCACTTAAAAAAAAATAAATTTAATTATGTGTAGCTCCGTACTTTCTTCACAGTACTGTACTAGAAATAGTTTAAGAACAAACTGTTCTAGGTTTTATTTTTACTGGATCTGTAGGTAAGACTGCCAAAACTGTCACTTTAAAAATGTTTTTTTGCAACCAGATTTTAGAGTCTCATTCTTGGTTCGGAACTTTGAAAATAGCAGCCAAATGTTTGGATTCTTGTTCAGTTGTGGAGGTAAAAATTCCACGTCAGTCCAAAGCATTCCTATCTCTAAATGGGAATTGTAATAGTGATGATATGATAATGATGATGGAAGTAATAATAATAACCAAGAGGAATCAAAGGAGAAAGGCAGGGAGGAAGGTTAAAAATCTAACTAGTGAGGAAAGCTACAAACACCGGTCTGACCTACTTTGGAGCTTTTCCTTTCTACCAGACTATATTTGCAAAGACAAAGCTTCCTCACAGAGTAATGTGATTATTCTTTCATGACACTTAGAATTGCAGGAGGCGGGGGGGAAGATCTGCAGTGTCACCTTGACCTCTCAGGTCACTTGCAGGCTTGAGTCAAGGCCTCATGGATTGTGCCCTGTGATGCATTACAGCAAGTTCAGATGCTAATGCCCTCCCATGATTAGAAGGGGAAAGATTTCTTTTATCAACTCGGTTTTTTGCTACCAGTTCCCAATTGCTCAGCCATAGGCACTAGTTCTACCTTCCACCTCGTCTTGCCTCCCTCCCTCTCCAAACAAAAGGAACAGTATTCTGCACATTTTTTTGTTGTTCTCTGGGTTGCTCTGGTTGGGCAAAGATCATCGTGCTCTGATTTAGTGTTTTCAAATAAGTGTGCCCTCTGCCGCAGCACTCTATTAAGAGACAACACAGCCAGGCGGGAGAGTTCAGCATGGCCACTAATAAAACACAAGTGCGGCTTTGTCAGGCCACGAGTGATTACTTGAACAAGTGCCAACCAAGAAACCAAACATCCGAGCTCAGCGCTTCAGACCCCCAAGACAAAGGGCCAATTGACTTTCCTCATTAGTTTTTGTGCCAAACATGTAAACACAGTTTCCTCTCTATCTTTGATGCTCAAAACATGCCAGCTTGTTAACATCTTGGGTGGTACTGTGGTTTATGGGGCTACAAAGACGGTTATGTTGAGTTCGGTATTTTTTTCTTCTCCTATTGGAAAAAATTGACTTATCATAGTTAATTTTTTTTTAATGAAAGGAGAGTCTTTGGGTCACTTTTCACTTATCACTAGCTTCATTGATTCAAACATTATACTCCATAAATATTTTTAAAAATTTTTTAAAGAGAATGAGTAAAAGCAACCCCAGAGCTCCTTACTAATTTCTGCAAGTATCTAGGTAAAAAGTCCATTACAAATGTTTCAAAAGTAAAACCTGCACATATATAACTGTGAGATAAGAATGGGGCTCCAGAGGACTTATGAGAGAACTAATAACCATGTTGAGTCAAGTCAGAGCTCCATTTTGGGGTGACTGATATTACCTTCCTCACCATGCTCTGTTTTAGTCAGAGCTTTATATCAATGTTTCAGTGGTCATGTGTTATTTTTCTGTGACTCTTACTTCTCCTCTCTTCATGTTCTCTTCTATTTTGGCTATTCTTTTACACCTGTGCTTACTAATACATCATACACCTATTCTTTTCATATGACTTCACAGGCCAGATGAAGTAGGTGTCTAGAAATATGTTGCTATTTGTGTAGTCATATACAAAATTCTTTTCCTAATTCATCTCCATAACTAGGCTAAAATGAGAAAAGAGCATTGGCTTAGTGTTAGATTGTCTAAATTGTGAATCTTGGCTCCAGAGTCAACTGTATTAACATCTTCAATGTGAAATCAATTTTTCATCTACTAAACTGGCCAACATTGAAACGTGATAACACAATTTATTATTGAGGTAATGTAAATTGTTACAGATTCTGTGGATAGTCATTAATCACATCAATATTAAAAGTGCACATATCCTTTGTTTAGCAGTTTCATTACTAGGAATTTATTATATACAGATACATGCACACATATGTATAAAGGCTGATTATACATATAAGTCTATTACTGTATAAAGGATTATTTGTAATATCAAAAAGTTAGAAGCAAAATATATGTTCATCACTAGAGGACTGGTTAGATAAATCATGGTATATCAATAGAATGGAAAACTATATGTCTGTTAAAAATAATGCTGCTATTCTGTAGATATTGAAATATAATTATTCCCAATTTATACTGTAAGTGAAAAAGCAAGGTATATACTATATGTCTAAAAAACTAATATTTGTATAGAAGCAATGTATACATATAAAGAATATGAATATAGATCATTGGTAAAAGAAGTTTGCACAAGAAAAGAGGGAACTAGATTCTTATGATTAGATCAGGGAGGGAGACTTGCATTTTATTGTATAACTTTTTATACCTTTTGAATTCCTTGTAATATCAATGAATTCTTTAGTCTAATGAATTAAAATACATAGTTATAAGACCTATGTTAGAGGGAATACACAAATTTATTTTTAGCTATTAACACTATTATGAAATGGTTTAATTTTATTGGCTGGTTTAATGGTTAATTATTAGCCCATTATTAAATTATTCACATTATTGAAACCTGAATGCATTTATTTTGTCCCTTAATAAAAACTGGCCAATGTAGATCTCTATGAAAATGGGACTGAATTTAGACATATTTTTGTCATGGAAAGGGAGGAGTTTGGACCCAAAAGAGCAAAGTTGTAAAGATGGAGGATAAGTCTTTATTGCACAACAAAATGAACACCTAGAGGCAGTGAGGACTCTGGTCCCTGGGTGAATTAGATACTGGGTAGATAATGGGTGAATGGCAAAGAGTTTGACATTGAGTCATTGAAAGTAGAAATAAGAATTCTGAAGTCAAAAGAAAGACACAAATTGACATGGTGCCAACCTTGGCCTGAAAACCTTAAAATGTTTAAATGTTCTGTGAGGCAAAAGGGTTTCAGGGGCATCCCAAAGTTTTGCAGTAAGATTAGCACTAAGGCAGGTGCATTAGGTCTTTGGGCCACTAGGGTACCATTTAGAGTAGTGTACTATCATTATAGCCAATGGACTAGAAACAAATGATTCAAAGTAATGACACCCCAGTGGCCTGGAGAAGTTAATATCCCTCCTAAGTGACTAATTTACCATTAGGGAGTTATTTAGCCTCTGGGGAAGATAGAATTTGTTCTCACAAAGGCAGAGTAGCTTACTAGATAACATTGACAATTAGAACACAGTAGAGGCATGTTCTATTTTAATGCCTTTGTAGATTTGTTCTGCTACTCTGGTCAGCCACTTAGCATCTAAAATAGCACATCTGTGAAACAGGGTCATGGTCCTTTGATCTACCCAAATCTCAGGCATTGCTGAAATAGCACCTCCCAAAGACTTGAGAAGAGTACACTTTTAATATGGGGGTGACAACCTGTTATAAAACCAAGTCACATATTGAAAATTAAATAACTAGATTCTAGCCCTCAGAATGCTATTGACTAACTAGTTGACCTTAAATATGGTTCTTAACTTCTCTAGGCCAAAGAGTCCTTATTTGTAAAATAAAGAGATCAAGTCATATCAATTGATGCAGAAAAAGCATTTGACAAAATCCAACATCCATTTTTGATAAAAACTCTCAGCAAAGTGGGAATAGAAGGATCATACCTCAACATAATAAAAGCTATATACGACAAACCCACAGCCAACATCATACTCAATGAGCAAAAACTAAAACCATTTCCCCTTAGAGCAGGAACAAGACAGGGATGCCCACTTTCACCACTCCTGTTCGACATAGTACTGGAAGTATTAGCCATCGCAATTAGACAAGAAGAAGAAATAAAAGGCATCCAAATTGGAAAAGAAGAAGTAAAACTGTCCTTATTTGCAGATGACATGATATTGTACATAAAAAACACGTAAAGACTTCATTAAAAAACTATTAGACTTAATAAATGAATTCAGCAATGTAGCAGGATTCAAAATTAATGCTAAGAAATCTATGGTATTTCTATACACCAATAGTGCACTTACAGAAAGAGAGACTAAAAAAGCAATCCCATTTACCATTGCACCAAAAAAATTAAGATATCTAGGAAGAAACTTAACTAAAGAGGTAAAAGACCTCTACTCAGAAAACTACAGGATGTTGAAAAAAGAGATAGAGGAAGACATAAACAGATGGAAGAACATACCATGTTCATGGATTGGTAGAATCAACATCATTAAAATGTCCATACTACCCAAAGCAATCTATAAATTCAATGCACTTCCCATTAAAATACCAATGGCATATTTCACAGACCTAGAACGAACTCTCCAAAAATTCATCTGGAATTTAAAAAAGACCCCAAAAAGCTGCAGCGATCCTGAGAAAGAACAAAGTAGGTAGAATCTCCATACCAGGTATCAAGCTATATTACAAAGCCACTGTTCTCAAAACTGCCTGGTACTGGCACAAGAATAGACATATAGACCAATGGAATAGAATAGAGAACCCAGACATTGACCCAAACCATTAAGCTCAATTAATATTTGACAAAGGAGGCAAGAACATACAATGGAGTCAAGACAGTCTCTTCAAAAAATGGTGCTGGGAAAATTGGACAGACATATGCAAAAAAAAAAAAAAAATGAAACTGAACCACCAACTTACACCATACACAAAAATAAACTCAAAATGGATAAAGGGCTTAAATGTAAGATGGGAAACCATAAAAATACTAGAGGAATTTAAAGGCAACAAAATCTCAGACATATGCCGAAGCAACTTTTTCACCGATACAGCTCCTAGGGCATTGGAAACTAAAGAGAAGATAAACAAATGGGACTACATCTTCTTCACAGCAAAAGAAACCATCAATAAAACAACAAGAAAGCCCACTGCATGGGAGAACATGTTTGCCAATGTTATCTCTGATAAGGGTTTAATCTCCAACATTTATAAAGAACTCATACAACGTAACAAAAGGAAGATAAACAATCCAATAAAAAAACAGGCAAAGAACTAAAATAGACACTTTTCAAAAGAGGACATTCAGAAAGCCCAGAGACATGTGAAAACATGCTCAAAGTCACTACTCATCCAAGAAATGCAAATCAAAACAACAATGAGGTATCATCTCACACCTGTCAGAATGGCTATCATCAACAAATCAACAAACGACAAGTGCTGGAGAGGATGTGGAGAAAAAGAAACTCTACTGCACTACTGGTGGGAATGAAGACTGTGCAGCCACTATGGAGGACAGTATGGAGTTTCCTCAAAAAATTAAACATGGAACTCCCATTTGACCCTGTGATCCCACTTCTGGGAATATATCCCAAGAAACCAAAAACACTAATCAGAAAGGATATATGTACCCCTATGTTCATAGCAGCACAATTTACCATAGCTAAGTTTTGGAAACAGCCTAAGTGCCCATCAGCAGATGAATGGATTAGAAAACGGTGGTACATCTACACAATGGAATACTATGCTGCTGTAAAAAAGAAGGAATTCTTACCATTTGCAGCAGCATGGATGGAACTGGAGAGCATTATGCTAAGTGAAATAAGCCAGTCAATGAAAGAAAAGTACCACATGATCTCACTTATTTATGGATAATAAAGACCATTATCTATATATGTAAAAGCCTGAGCGACCAAACCTTTTGACTGGTGGCTATGACACATACTGACCACCAGGGGGCAGACACTCAATGCAGGAGCTGCCCGCTGGTGGTCAATGTGCTCCCACAGCGGGAGTGTCACTCAGTTGACTGACAGACACCAGATGCTGAGCAATTGACTGGCGAGCAATCCTCTCCCACCTCTGAAGTGGCATGTTACTGAGGGGAGGCAGGGACAGTGGGGGCTGGGCTCCACCCTATCCACCTGCTGCTTTGTGCATTACTATATTCCTCAGGGGATGTCAGATTGCCAGTTCTGGACCAGGGCCTGAGGGGATTGGGCCAAAACTGGCAGTCTGACATCCCCCAAGGGGTCCCAAATTGTGAGAGGGCACAGGCCAGGCTGAGAGACCCCACCAGTGCATGAATCCATGCACTGGGCTTCTAGTAAATTATAAACATAAACAGATACAGAGGCAGAACACCATTGAACAGACTGTCAAACTACAGCTGGAAGGCTTGGGAGGGATGTGGGGGTTAGTTAGGAGATCAACTGAAGGACTTGTATGCATGCATATAAGCATAATCAATGGACACAAGACACTGGGGGTAGGGGAGGAGTGGAGAAGGTCAAGGGAAAAAATGGAGACTTATTTAAAATTCTTTTATTATATAGGATAGAGGCCTGGTGCATGGATGGGGACCAACCAGTTTGCCCTAAAGGGTCTCCCAGATCAGGGCGTGGGTCCCGTTGGGGTATCTGGCCAGCCTGGGTGAGGGGCTGAGGGCTATATTCAGACTGGCCACACCCCCTTGGGGGTGGGGGTTCCTGCTGAAGTGCCTGACCAGCCTGGATGAGGGGCTGAGGGCTGTTTTCAGGCTGGCCACAGCCACTTCAGGGTGGGGGTCCCTGCTGGGGTGCCTGGCCAGCCTGAGTGAGGGGCTGATGACTGTTTGCAGGCTGGCCACGGCCCCCAGTGACCCAAGCTCCCAGCGAGGCTGGCTGGAAGCAGGTATCTGAGATTTATTTATCTTCTATAATTGAAACTTTGTTGTCTTGAGCAGAGGCCACAACCAGCCAGGGCAGGAAGCTTGGGTTCCTCCATTGCCAGGGCAACCAAGTCTCCTGCTCGTTCCAGCTCCGAGGCTGCCAGCTGCCATCTTGATTGGGTTTGATTTGCATATAGTCACTCTGATTGGCTGGTGGGTGTGGCTTGGGGTGCAGTGGGGTAATATGCAAATTGACCCTAACAACAGAACAACTGGGAATGTCTGGTCAGTATGACACACACTGACCACCAGGGGGCAGATGCTCAGTGCAGGAGCTACCCCCTGGTGATCAGTGCACTCCCACAGCGGGAGCTCTGCTCAACCACAAGTCAGCCTGATGGCTGCCAGTACAGCGGTGGCGGTGGGAGCCTCTCCTGCCTCCTCAGCAGTGCTAAGGATGTCCGACTGCAGTTTAGGCCTGCTCCCTGCTGGCAAGTGGACATCCCTAGAGGGCTCCTGGGCTGCCAGAGGGATGTCTGGCTGCCAGCTTGGGCCCAACCCCCCGGGAGCAGGCCTAAGCTAGCAGGTGGACATCCCCTAAAGGTTCCCAGACTGCAAGAGGGCACAGGCCAGGCTGAGGAACCCCTCCCGAGTGCACAAATTTTTGTGCACCAGGCCTCTAGTATATATATAAAAGCTTAAGCCTCTAGTCTGATCTAATAAAAGAGTAACATGCAAATTAACTGTCTCTCCGGGACCTCTAAACCACGCCCACCAGCCAATAAGAGCGGCTGTATGCAAATTAACCCAGCCAAGATGGCGGCTGGCAGCCATGGAGCTAGAATAAACAGCAGGCTTCCCTTAAAACTGCCTGCCTAGGCTGGCTGAGCCTCTGCTCATGGTAACAATGTTTCAATTATAGAAGCCACAGAGCTGAAACAAACAGGAGGCTTCCTTACCTGCCGGCTCAAAGCAATGGTGTTTCAAAAATTATAGAAGATAAATAAACCCAGAAACCTGATTCCAGCCAGCCTCCCTGAGACCTTGGGTTAATGGGAGCTATGAGCAACCTGAACGCCCGTCACCCAGGCTTGCCACACCCCAATGGGGTGAGGGTCCACACTGGGGGGCTTGGCCAATCTGCAAACAGCCATCAGCCCCTCACCCAGGCTGGCCAGGCACGCCAGCAGGTGGACATCCCCTGAGGGGTCCCAGACTGTGAGAGGGCACAGGCCGGGCTGAGGGACCCCCCAGTGCACAAATTTTTGTGCACCGGGCCCCTAGTATATACATAAAAGCTCTGGGCTCACAGTTGGCGAGCACAGCTGCAGTGGTCGGAACCTCTTCCGCCTCCATGGCCTCGCTACTGGGTGGCAGCTGCAGGCACAGCAGTGTAGGATGAGTGGCAGCAGAGCTGTGCCTGGCCCTGGCTGGGGCTCCCACCGGGCCGCCTGCCACTTTGGCACTGCTGCATTCCTTGGGGAGATGTCAGACTGCTGGGTTTCAGCCTGATCTGTGGGGATCGGGCCAAAACCCGGCAGTCTGACATCCCCCCAAGAAGTCCCAGATTGTGAGAGGGCACAGGCCAGGCTGAGGGACCCCACTCATGTATGAATCTGTGCACTGGGCCTCTAGTATGATAATAAAGATTTTGCATACAAGATTAATAAAATATTGCAATAAGGAAGTTAAAGATGTTGAGGTAGAAGTTTATTGATGAAAAATCTTAACAATGATTACAGAGGATTTTTTTACATGAAAATATAAAAAGTTTAAGATTCATTAATGTTTAGGGGCAAAATCATGCCACAATAAAAACACAGTTTAAAAGAAATATGAAGCCCTAACCGGTTTGGCTCAGTGGATAGAGCGTCGGCCTGCGGACTGAAAGGTCCCAGGTTCAATTCCAGTCAAGGGCATGTACCTTGGTTGTGGGCACATCTCCGGTAGGGAGTGTGCAGGAGGCAGCTGATTGATGTTTCTCTCTCATCAATATTTCTAACTCTCTATCCCTCTCCCTTCCACTCTGTAAAAAATCAAATATATTTAAAAAAATAAAATAAAATAATAAAAGAAATGTGAAGTCATCTAGGCTGAAAACAAATTCAGAGAGATTACCAAACTAATACAGAATGATTATTATAATACTATTTCAATAGGTCACATTATTTTTTCTCTTCCTATATTAACAAGCAAAAATATAAAAAGTTCATTAGCTAAAATGAAAATAATATGAAGTTAAAGGAAGAGAAACTTTTTTACAATATTCCACAACTTGGTACATTTTAGAATCTAACCAATGACTAAGTTAAAATTAGCATTAAAGTATTTAGAAATAGATTTTAAAAGAATTAGGTCACCATTTCTCTTCTAATTAAGGATTAGATTGGTTTGCAATAAAATTATTATGTATTATGTTTTATGCATTGGGGTGAGCATCCTTAAAGAGATAATTCACTATGAAGTGATTGTCTGAAATATTTATTTCAGCTTCCTAGTGAGCTTATTGCTGATGGAAAATAACACAGGTAAAATTCCTGAGAATATATCTAATTAACAAACTTCCTATTCAACATCTTGTCAGCACCTAACTTTGCAGAACACCACAGGACAGGCAGCTCAAAGTCAGGTGCTGTGGTTCACATTAGTCTTGTTTTCTATATAAATCCCCATTTTGAGTTTTAAATATCCAAAGTTACCGTTGCTGCATAGTTGAATGAATTCACTAAGTGCAGTAGTAACACATTTCCTCTTGGACACGCAGAGAAGTGCAAGTTAGTGAGCAAATGATCCCTGAAGAACCAAAATAGAAACTAGCAATGCTCATACATTCGGCGTGTGGAATTTACTCAAAGCATGCCCTTCAAGCTTTCACTCGGATTCTGCTTATTCTGATTTCATACATGATATAGTCAGCCTGGTTGTATATACTCATTTCTATCAACTCCACAGAATAATTAGAGTAAAAGTTATCAGGAGAAGAGAGCTGCTATTGGCAGGCACACTGCCAGCGGAGGCCCCTGAAAACTCACCACAGGGCAGAGGAGGAGAGTAAATCACAGACCTTCAGATGAACACTGGGATAAAGGCAGGCTGGGCCATTCAGTGAAGGAGAACACGCCTCTGCAGACCTCACTAGCTCTTCAGGGCATGAAAACGTGGGCTACTATAACTCTGTATAATAGTCGATAGAAATAATCATGAGCCCCTATTATGAAGAATAAGATAAATTATGTGAAGTCCATGTTGTTGGTTAATATAAAGGGTTGAAACCGAAAGTGTGTTGTGTTTATAAGGATTAAAATTCTGTTATCCAGAAAATTCAGCTATCTGGGAAAACTTCGTTCTTTAAAATTTTAGGTTGTCAAGGTTTAAATATAACGTGCACATTTTTTTCTCTTTCTGAAAGAGTTCTATGAAAACATTTTTTTTGTGGTACTTGAGCAAAATCTAGGTGGCTTGAGTTTGAGTTTTACTATCACTATTTTCTGTATTTATTTAGTCTTATATTTTCTCAGATGTAAAATAGTGCTAGGAATACACACCTCAAAGGGATAATATAATAGTTAACTAATGATTATAAAATTTTAAAAAATCACACTTAGAAAGTGTTTATTGTATGCCAGTCTCTGTTCTAAGGCTTATATATATTAAGTTAATTCTCACAACTAATCTCTCAAGTAGATCTGTTGACATCATCCACAGATTATATGGATTATATTGTTGATGAACCTGAGGAAGTCACCTAACTTGTCCAAAGTCACACATTTACACAGTGGCAGAACCAAGATTCAAATTCAGGCATTTTGGCACCAATGTTTACTCTTTTAATCACTAATCTAATATGTATATAAGGAATATATGTAAAAATCATAGAGCCTATCATAAATTCAGTTCCACCTAGCTATTTCTGACCTGCCATTCCCTTTCTATAAAATGTTAATACTAAAGCAGAAAAAATTAATTTTGTCTAATCACTAGCCTCTTACTTATGCTAGTGGATTTTTCTCCCACTGTATCTCACAAAACTATGATATGACTCACCATGTATTAATTATGCAACTTCTATGTGCTAGGCACCAAAAATGTAGAGATGACTCATATATGTTCTGGTTTGTTAATTGCTTATGGCCTAAGGGTTAGGGGGACATTAATTAAAACGGTTAAGCTGCCCAGTCAACATTCTGCCTTCACAGATAGAAAAAGAATCCTGTCATTGGATTTTTCTGACAAATGGGATACTCTAAAAATAGAAGCAGGAAGCTTAAGATCTCATTGTAGTCATGATTTTCAGATATGTTTTTGATGAACTGTCCACCATTGAACTACATAAGAGCTGTAAGACTTATGTAGAATAAGGAACCGCCTTGAAGAAACTTTAGGGAGGAAGTAATGGGACATACTATGAAAGAAAACATTTTAAAACTTGATACATTTTGAATGGTGCCTTGTAATGTTTGGGGACATTAGAGAAACAGAGTTGTGTATATGTAACCTGATCATAGAGATTGGTATAATTGAATTAAGGAAGATTTGCTACAACTCTTGACTATTTGTCTTTCTTAAAAAAAATATATATATATATATATATATATATATATATATATATATATTATTTCAGAGAGGAAAAGGGAGAGAGAGATAGAAACATCAATGAAGAGAGAGAGTCCTTGATCAGCTGCCTTCTGCACATTCCACAGTGGGGATGGAGCTGCAACCCGGGCATGTGTCCTGACTGGGAATTGAACCATGACTTCCAGAATCCTTGATCCATGCGCAACCACTGAGCAACACCAGCCAGGATCACAGGTCAGTGAGGACCACTGAGCCGTGCCGACCAGGTGTGACTCTTTCAATTTGTCTTTATGAGGAAGCATTTGAAGGTGAAAGAAATGCCATATATAAAAAGAGATATACCATTATGGATCAGATGTAACTATCTGTCTCCTAAAATAAATAATATAGAGTTAAATACAAATATATATAGTTATAAAAAATTTGAACATTTGACAGAACATTTAGAAAATACAGGAGAAGTGAGAAAGAAAGGAGAAAAGAAGAGAGAGAGAATGAGAATCACTTCCAGGTTTTATTCTAAGTACATGTTTTATCAAGTTATGTGCATGATATAAATACAATTCTGTGTTCTGCTTTATTAGTAGTTTTTATACATTTTGACATAATCTCATACCTTAAACATCTATTCTAATAGTTGTGTAATATTTTATTTATAGCATGTTTTATTTACTCATTTATTCTTTCTAAAAATCAAATAACATACTTATAAGGTACTATTATATACTCTAAGAATGTAAAAATTAATAAAACTGGTTCTTAATCTTGAACACATTATAGTTTTGTTTTGGAAGACAATAGGCATATAACCAAGGAAGTTTAATAAAACTTTATAGTAGATGTATATAGAAAGTAGTTTGGAAAACAAAAATGTGAAATGGTTAATACTTTTGGGGAGGGGGGGAGGGTCACAAAATGCTTCATTTTAAAAATTAGATTATTTGGCTCTAGCTGGTTTGGCTCAGTGGACAGATTGTTGGACTGCAACAGGAAGGTCCCAGGTTCTATTCCGGTCAAGGGCACATGCTCAGGTTTCGGGCTTGATCCCCAGTAAGGGGTGTGCAGGAGGCAGCTGATCAATGATACTCTCTCATCATTGATGTTTCTTTCTCTCTCTACCTTTCACTTTCTCTCTGAAATGAATAAAAATGTATTTAAATAAGATAAAAATTAGATTATTTGGTTTAAAGCAAATACATTTCATTAAAAACAAAGGAAACACAAATTCAAAACTTGTGACTTACTTTTTGTTTCATTATATTTTTACTATTACCTGTGTCTGCTCTTGTGTTTAAGATGGAAACACTATAACATTCTGTATATTCCACATTTAGTGACATCAATTGGTTTAAAATCGGCCATGATGGGGGTACATAAATCCTGGCAATCAGAATTTTTCTTCCCAGAAAGCCAGTTGTTAAACTTTGCACTAACATTCCAGAAAACTATGGAAAGTTTACTGTATGCAAGTTAGTATTTGAGCATTGACCCCACAAAACAAATGCACTCTTTGCAGGAAGCTCTTGTCTTCCCTTTACCTCCTCCCATCCACAGCCTAGGATGTATTAACATAATTTACCAGTTTCTTTATGCTGTTAAATGTTGGATGCTTTCAATGATCTGGTATTTTAAATGAGGATGTAAGTACATATTTTATAAACTTGCTTTTTTTATAGCTTGGTGTTTTTTTAAAATAAATTGTTAGGAATTGTATTAGAGATGATAGATATTTAAAAAATTAATATTTTTGTGATATTCAATTATATATCTTCTAATCTTTTCTGAAAATGAGGTGTGTGATATATTGATCGCTTATCCTGTTGGAAAATTACTGAAATTTGTGTTGCATTTTCTAATATTATTTCATATTCTTTGAGATATATGGTAAGAAAAGTCAATCCTCAAAGGACCCTGTTTTCTTTTACCTCTCCTGATATTTTTAAGCTATTAAAATTATCTGAGAGATTAACTTATCTTTTAATAAAAATTTTTTTATCCCAAAAGTAAATCACGTGCATCATGAAAACAATTAAAATCCACAAGATACAAAAGGAAATAAATTTTTCACTTCATATACCTCCAACGTCCTCTTCAGAAGCCACTTTTGTGTTTTTAGTTTCTCTGGTGGCCACCGCCATAATTCTAAATAGTGTTCTAATTCTGTCTTATCTTTTCAACTTTAAAGGATTTATACTCTTTTAACTCATTGAAACCTTCCCTACAAATGTCAGTTACATAATTATTTTTGCTGTTTCTAAAATATTTAATGTTGAATAATATGTAAAGCTTTCTGTCTTATTTAATAAATCTAAGTTGTTATATAAATAGTATTCTTCACAGAGCAAAGTACCTGCTGGGCCTATGTAGAAGGAATGTAATGCTATGTTTTTATGTCTTCATTGTATGTAAAAGAACGTGTCTCAAGCATCATATTCAAGTGGAATCACATTATTACTCACCATCAATTAATCATTATTCTGCCATGTGTTCATTTATTTCCTATTTGGACCATGATGTCATTGAACATCTTTTTTCCCCCTGCATTTCCGATTGCCTTGGGTTTTTTCAGTTGACAGAAGATACATGTCTTCTTCACTATTTCTTGGAAATCTTCCAGCGTTTTCTTCAAACATTTGCAGTGAAATCCATTTTCTTTTGAAAAAATTTGTGAAGCCTTTGATGTCCTACTCTGACTTGCATCTATTGCTTTCTAGTTCTGTTGTATAACTGATATTCTGGGCATTTTTTTCATCCTAGAGTAGTTTCATATTTTTCTTGTAGGTCATGTTTAATGGCCATATAGTAACCACAAAGCAATCTACATAATTGTAAGCTATAATTCCTTTTTGGAATTCTTCTTATTTGTTAGATATTGGCATTCTAGATTGATAAACTCTCTTAATTTTCTATCATATTTTTCATTTCTTTGTCTTTTTGCTCTACTTCAAAGTCACAAAACTAGACTAGAATGTTGGATCCAGTTTACAGATGTTTTGGGGCTGTACATATTTTAAATTTTTATTTAATTACAAACATTTAAGACAGGAGATTTCACACAAAAATCTTCATTTCTGGCTTGATAATCCGTACAGGATTGGAAGTGAGTAGTTAAGTTAGATAGTTTGGTAGCTGTCATGGATTTCTGCTGCACAGGTGTAGGTAAATTTGGCTTTACTCAGATTAGCAGAGGTGAGTTTGAGGTCTGCAAATTAGCCTGGGGCACAGCCACCTGTAGGTTTCAAGTTTGGGTGTGCAGGCAAGAGCAGACTGTGCCTTGATCATGCCAGAAGCCAGCATTTATTTCAGACTTTCCACACCATTAGCCAACTAACCTCTCCGTAAGCAGGTGTGTTCCACTGCTTATGTGATATGGATCTCAGTCTCAAATCCTGCTGCAGCCAGTCTGAATTTCAGAAGAAAGGAATTACAGAGAACTGGCTAGCTGTTTGACATTGGTCCCTCCTATCATCTGGATCACTGTCCCCTACCCCCAAGTCCTATTGGTTCACAGAGGCTTTTAAGGTGATGCCTTTTCCCTTGTTTTTAATTTTTTTTAGGAATTGCTATTTTTGTTTGTTTGTTGTTTGATATCTATTCCTTCTTAAGTAGGGAAGAAATCCGTTCTAAAGCAGTGTTTATCCTAGTGCCATTTCCTGTTCATTTGGGTGCTCATTAAGTCTTCTGTCATCATGCTAGCTGGAGGGCAGGTTGGTATATTCTGCTTCTAGACCGATTGCCAGCATCAGCAAGCATTTATCCTGTGGCTCCCACAGCACTGAGGTGTAATTTTCTTCTATTTTCTCTTACCTGATACTTTACTGTATTGCAATGGAGTTTATGTGAAACTACAACCCCAGGGATGTCCTAGTACTCCGACTCCTCCTATTGCCATTCTGCCTCTCGTGACTTACTCCGCCCTATAATTTTTGTAGGAATTAGAGTCTCCAAATAGATGTGGAAAGAAAATTTCTGAAAGGGAACAAAATCTATATTTTGATGGTTGCCAGATGGGAGGGATGTTGGGGGCGGGGGGGGTGAAGAAGGTGAAGGGATTAAGATGTACAAATTGGTTGTTATTGAATAATTATAGGGATGAAAAGTACAGCATAGGGTATACAGTAGATAATATTCTAATAAACTATATATGGTGTCAGATGGGAACTAGTAAATATTAAAAACAAACAACTCCAAAACAGTAGTTCATCCTTTTATTGCTTATTTTTATGTAATTACACTAATGGGCCTGAGTCTAAAACCAAATGCTCTGAACAAACTGATTCATAAAAAAAAGAGAGGGAGATAAGAAGGTTTTTTTCTTGCTTTAATCCTTTATCTTTGACATTGCAGTCCCCTGTTCTCTCTCTGTCCGTTCTATTGCCCAGGCCTATTGTGGCCAAATCCAGATCCGCTCTACCACCAATCATCACCAGTCCCTCATTGTTCGCCAGTCCTTGGAGAACAATCATTTTACATGCTTGGACTTATTAGTGAATAATTGCTGGGGGCTTTCCGACTAAAATATTTCATGAACCTCAAAACTATAAAACCGTACCTAAGAAACTATTGTAGTTGTCAAAGTCAGGAGCCCTTGGCCCCACTTAGTTCACCATCAGAGCATCAACCTCTGCTCTCTCTTTTCAATTCTTTCCATGGGTCAGAGGCCAAACTTTCACTTCCAGTAAGCAAAGCAAGGAGAGACACATGCTAGAGGACCTAGTTTGTCTGACGTTTATGGTGTCCCCTTTTAACACCATAGTTTTGGTTAAAAATAACAAAACAGTCATTTTAATTTTGCTTTCAGAAAGCTATAAGAATAAAAACCTCCCTGCATCGTATATAGGGTGAAAAACAGATCAACCAGGCTGTGGACAGCTGTATGACCTCGCATGTTAGCATGATTGTAGTTATTGACCATAACTTGGAAAGCAAGATTTTATTGAAACTTACTGAATTTATTGGTTACAATGAATAAACACTGAACCCTTGATTGGGCACTGGCCAGTGTGAAAATTGAACTGCAAAGCCCGCGTAGAGTTCATTGTTGTAACTTTTGTGCTTACTTCAGACAATGTTCTTGTCATTTTAAAGTACAAGTACTCTTATGGAGAAGACATGCCAAAGCTCCACTTCTCTCTATTTAGAAAACAATGCTGCATAGCATATTTTATAAATAGATTAGAACAGTTACCAATATGCAACAAATGCTGCTCTTCCTGTGTTCATGATTTTTCTAATACAAGCTTAGAACTGTGCCAGATCAACACACCAAATGTTTTACCAACTGCTGAAAGGAAGTGATGCTCTTATTCTGGATCACTTAGTTTGAAACTCTTGTCTTAACTTTACTTGCTTTAAGTAATATTTCAGGGACACTCTGACTATATTTTCTAATCCAAGAGTCATTGATCTTGACCTGGTAAGAACTTGAATAAGTTAGGCAAACAACAATAAATTTTTATTGATGTATACTGTTCCTATAAATGAGAATTGTATTGTCATTTTACTTTGTATCTGTTTCTCCATACATAATCTGAAGAACAAAATTCTTCATTCTCATTACCGTAATGGAGTGTTTACAAAATTGACCAGTTTATTACTGATAAAAAATGAGAAGTAACTTTGTAGGAAAAAAATCACTGGAAAAATAACTTATTGTGAACAAACATTGGAAAATACATAATCAAAATAATCTAATGATTTTAGGAAAGAACACTGAAAAGCTGTTGTTTGGATCATTGACTAAATTGATCATGTTGAAATATATCAGTATGTTTATACTCACAGAGGATTGAATCATTAGATCATGTTGTGACATGTATGCATTTTTTTGCATTATTATCAACAAACATTGGAAGTAATTTTCTCTTTATGATGTAAACACTGTAAACTAATACCCTTCTACAGCAATATGAGTTTTGCAAACTATTGAGCTCTGTCAGAGAAAATAGCTGGGTGAAATAATAGTATATGGACATTTTGATGAGATTATGTATTTTTAAAACATGTGTGCATTCTATTTTGATGAATCTTGGATATTGCTTTATTACATCTTTATGGAAAATTTTCTTTTTATTTAACCATTGTAATATTTATTGAGAACCTACTATGTGGTACTTGACATGCTAAATGCTCTCACTCTATTTGATCTGAATGAACAACAGGCCATGTTTACAAGTGAAAAGACATGAACAAATGTGTCTAATTGTGCCTTTTCAGTGATGCAATGGGGCAGTAATATATTTGAGTTCTGAACTAATCAATCACTTTAGAACACAAGGCGAATTTAGATTAGTCTTATGCTTAGAAGCCTTTTTTAAAATTTCCAAGCTTTACTATATAATGGAATTCTAAATATCATGCTATTCTTCCTACCTTTGTTCTTCCGCACTGATAGTTTTTAAAATGAAAGCCCTAATCTGTATTATATAGGATCATTAATTTCTGCATTTTACACTTGAGCAGCAGCACTCTGATTATCTGCTGCAATGAAAAGTAAGCAGCTCTGCTTTTGCAGACTTAATTACCTACTGCAGGGCCTTTCTTCTCCCCGTTACCACAAACAGCCTGGAAATGGGGTCAAAAGCATGATTAGAAACCAAATTAGCCACCGAATCCAGAAAACAAACATGGAAACAGATCCAATAAGCCACTCTGATGCAGAAGTCAGTTTCCTATCACACCTGGGTTTATCCGGAGTGTCTCTTTTTTTAATTGAATTTATTGGGGTGACATTGGTTAATAAAATGGTATAAGTTTCAGGTGTACAATTCTGTAATACATCATCTGTATTTGTACTGTGTGTTCACCACTACAAGTCAACTCTCCTTAATTTCATGTTCCTTACAAGAACAGAGTCACATAACAAAGCCTATTCAGTGACTTTTAGAGCTGAGGAAATAAAATGAACTTAATAATAGGCAAAAGATCAGTATTATAGTGGATCAGAGTCCATCTAGGTAAGAGGAACTTTTTAGGAATTTGATTTGTAGGTTGTGTAAATGTTAGAAAAACACTCATATAATTTTAAAAAATTAACCCTTAGACTTTAACTTAAAAACTTATAAAATAGGCTGTTTGTTAGTTTAGAAACTATTGTTGTAATAGTTTTAAAATAATTTGAATTAGTCTTGATTTTTTAATGTATCTGTCCTTTAGTTGAGAATGTTATTATACACCATTTGATGGGTATTTTCTAAAGCCCTGCCAATCGATTTTGCCAATCCTACCCATTTAGTGTTTTTCTTTAATCACTAAACACAGGTTCGAAGCACAACTCTAAAGTGCCAAGAGAATTTGAAGGCATTTTATAGCTGCATACACAAGAAAGATGTCTCATAGGTTAAGGTCTTCCTTTTCAGGGAATTTAATGGACACTAATAGAATTTTATACCATAAATGAAATGCTGGTCGATTTATATTAACAGGGATAATAGTGTTTGCTTACAATATTGATAGGTACATTAATATGATTATCTAATTTAGAAGATTGTAGGGCAAGACTACTATTCTTTGAAACTATTCATAAATGATAACTGGGAAACAAAATGATAAAATATTTAAGGTACATACAGGGAAATGAGTCAATAAAAATCAGAGTTAACATTAAGAGATAGTTCGGTTACATTTAAATTTGCTTACTTGAATATATTGCACACAATTAAATGCAACTAGTCATGGAAGCTAAAGCTTTAATATGAAATCAAATGTGATTTTATTTATAGGATTAATGCTCAGTAAAAGAATAGTTAATAAGGTTTACTTATCAGTAAGCAATTCGAGTAAGTCAGTTTATACTTAAAAGTCATGGTTTATGTATTTCAGGCGACTACGTTCTTGTAACACACGGAGAAGAGTCCCCCACTCACTTAGAGCTTTTTAACACTTACCTACAAATTGCTGTGCACATGGGGGAAAACCCATGTGCATAGCAGTTTATACTTAGAATAGCTATTACTTAGTTTTACTTAGAATAGCTATTCCTTCTCTAGATTTATGTCTATTTCACTTGTAATTTTATCTAATCTCTTATATTCAGTCATAACCAAAGGTGAAAAAGCTCAGACTGCACAATGAAGATACCTTATCTCCTTAACCAAAGTAAAGGAAAGATTTCAACAATTATGTAGTGAATATATGGGAAATATACTAAAAAGATACAATAAGCTAGGTCACAAATCTTTTTCTTTACTCAAAGTTCTTTCATTCTTTTTCTTTTAGGGTTAGGCAAAGCTTCTTTCAGGCTGCATTGTCCAATAATTTAATGGATGCTTCCACTTGTGACTGCAGCCTTGACTACAGTGAGACTGAAAGTCCACTTAATTCATTTTGAAAAAAACTTTAGAGATGGCCAACTATTACCAGACTTTTCAGGGGATATCAGTAAATGTAATACCCAGGTCCGATTGAACTGAGGACATTTTCAAGGAGAAAATCAGCTCATTGTTACTAGTTCACTTTTCTAGAGCTATTTTCTCTCATCAAGGGACCATTGTTCAGTGAGTATAATTTTGGAACCAAATAACCATGCAGCCCATCCATGTTGAACACACACACCTTTGATACTTTCTATTCTTATTTTGAGGAATTTTGTCACAAAAATGCAACTTATTTTTGTGACAAAAATCAATATTTATCATCTTCTGAGGCAATTTGTGCTTGGATGATATAAAAGAAGTAAAAGACCTCAAAAAACTTACAGTCCAGGGAAAGGGAGAGATAGAAATATAAATGATGAGACAAAATCATTGATTTCATTGATTGGCTGCTTCCTGCATGTCCCCCACTAGGGATAGAGCCTACAACCTGGGCATGTGCCCTGGCTGGGAATCAATGACCTTCTGGTAATAGATGTGAATTAGATTCACTCTTTCCACATATGAGGCTTGAGACAAACAAGAAGATTTTGAGAATCAGTATTCTCACCTATATTCACCCAATAAGTATTCTCACCCAATTCAAAGAGATTTTGTTAATATTAGAAGTACTTAATTTGTAGTACCTAGCATAAAATATGTGCCGTGCATATAGTTGCTCAGTATGACTATGATTGACTACTTATGGTAATCCTGTGTATAAGAAGCTCATATATGACACGCATGCATGTGTTCTCCTAGCTATCTAATAAAAGAGTAATATGCAAATTAACTGTCACTCCACGACAAAGATGGTGGCACCCATAGCGGTGGGGCAGAATGCTGGCGGCATCACCTTGGCAAAGTGAGCCCAGCAGGCATTGCCTGGGCAACCGTGAGCAGGTCGCACTTCCCTGGAGCAGGCAAGCAGCACCAGCAGGCAGCCCCCAGAAGGGCCTGCTTCACAGGTCACTGTGGCGATCAGCGAGCAGGAAAGCCCAGCCCGCCCATGGGCAGCCCTGCCGCAGGGCCTGCTTCCCAGTCATCAGGGAGCAGACAAGCATGGCCGGCAGGCAACACCCAGCCCTGGCCACAGCTCAAGGGAGAGAACAACATGTAGGCGAGGCCAGGAGCCTAAGAGATCAGCACAGAGGAGTGTCTGTTCCAAACCTCCACAGTGTGGCTGGGGGCAGGCCCTCAGCAGACAGGCAGACATACACACACACACACACACACACACACATACACACACAGGGCAACTGCTCCAAGCCTCCAATGCGGCTGGGGGCAGGCCCCCAGTGGGGACACACACACATGGGGCACCTGCTCTGAGCCTCCACAGTGCAACTGGGGGAAGGCCCCAGCAGACACACACACACACACATACACACACACGGCACCTGCCAGACTGGGGTCATCAGTAGGACATCTACCGAGGGGTCCCAGACTGTGAGAGGGGGCAGGCTGGGCAGAGGGCCCCCATTCACACCCCCATGCATGAATTTCATGCACCAGGCCTCTACTCTCATTACCATGAAACTGTGCAAAGCAAGTTCCAATAAGTAAGTTTTCATTAACATGGTATAGTGCAAATCAGAATGCCTGCACCAGTTTTAATAAATCCATTAGGGAATTGATCCTTCAATATTATTTAACTAGTATCCTAGAAAGATTTGCTTTCTTCTCAGTTCATGTAAACAATGTTAGTCATTTCATTTGAAAATAACTTTCTTTAAGAATATATTGGTCTTAGAAAAGAAACCATGTCATATACATTTTGGAAGATATTTCTAAAAGATTCCTGCATTTTTGCAAGTACCATAACATCTTTCCTTGAGGAATTTTCTGCTTACAGTCCTCAGTAAAAATAAAGTACTTGGAAGTGTACTGATGTGTAAAAATCAATTAAGTACACAAATAAAGTTTTAGGATTTTGCTTACTTTAGTTCTGGTTTTAGGTGAGAGTTCAGATCAGTTATTGCTTTATCCCTATCAATTCATCCATCAGAAAGATAATTACTTTTTTTTCTAGACCTTAATTACTTTTACCAATAATCTGTATAATATTCAAGATGGTTTAAATTGTATTATCCAAAAGGAACTGTTTAATTCATACTGATTAGTCTGTATAGTTGATAATTACATTGTTCCCTACAGAGAAAGGGCATTTGTTCAGGAAAAAAAAAGTTTTAGAACAAGCAAGAAAGTAAATCCATCCTACATAATATGAAAAATGTGGAAAAACTCAATCTCTTTAAATAGAGTATATATATATGAATGTGACAAAATTGATACACTGATGAATTTAGATGTGTTTAAAAATTACATTCTTATAGAATACTAGAGGTGTGATGCACAAAAATTTGTGCATGGAGGTGGGGTGTCAGGAGGTCCTTCAGTGCAGCCTGTGCCCTCTTGCAGTCTGGGATCCCTCAGGGGATGTCCACCTGTTGGCTTAGGCCCCCTCCCTGGAGGATTGGGCCTAAGCTGACAGTCAGACATCACTCTGGCAGCCTGGTAGCCCTTGGAGGATGTCCACTTGCCAGTGGGAAGCAGGCCTAAGCTGCAATCGGACAGCCTTAGCACTGCTGAGGAGGCGGGAGAGGCTCCCACAACCACCACTGTACTGACAGTTGGCAGCCTGGCTTGTGGCTGAGCAGAGCTCCCCCTGTGGGAGCGCACTGACCACCAGGGGGCAGCTCCTGCATTGAACATCTGCCCCCCGGTGGTCAGTGTGTGTCATAGTGACCAGTCATTCCCAATTGTTCTGCTGTTAGGGTCAATTTGCATATTACCCTTTTATTATATAGGATCATATTTTGTAAATGTAGTTTTAATTATGGCTCCTTTTTAGTTTTAAATTAATGTTAAGGAAGTATAATTTAAGAATAGAAATAAAAGATTTCTTACACATTACACACTTGTTTCCACCACCATAAGTGGGATATGGATTATACTCTTAAAATTTATCTTAGGTCCACTTGCAGTCCACCACATTTCCTCCCACCCTAACCAACCATTGTTCTACTTTCTGTCACCGTAGATTC
Source organism: Murina feae (assembly GCA_004026665.1). Taxonomy (NCBI): domain Eukaryota; kingdom Metazoa; phylum Chordata; class Mammalia; order Chiroptera; family Vespertilionidae; genus Murina; species Murina feae. The sequence goes on along the minus strand of PVJC01004615.1, from coordinate 3,925 downwards.
ATTCTCCTGAGCTAGGATTTCATATAAATGAAACTATATAATATATGCTCCTTTTGTATTTGATTTCTTCTGTTCAGCACAATGCTTTTAAGATTTATCCATATTGTTGCATATCTCAATAGTTTACTCCCTTGTATTACTGAGAAATATTCCATTATTGATGGGCATTTGTGTTCTACTGAATTTTGGCTATTATTAGTAAAACCAGAGATCCGATGCACAAAATTTGTTCAAAAGGCTCGGCCCTCACAGCCCCTGCTGCTTTGTGGCCCCAGATGCCTTGTGGCCCCGTGGCCCCATGGCCCCACCCACTGGTTGTTCTGGAAGTTCATTCTGGAAGGTTATTCCACTGTCTGGTCTAATTAGCATGTTAGCTCTTTATTATATAGGACTGCAGCAAACATCTGTGTACAAATCTTTATGTAAATAAATATTATGATTTATTGATTTATTTTAAACACCAAGAGGTAACATAACTGGGTCTTATGGTAAGGGAATATTTACTTTTCTAAGAAACTGCAAATACATTTTCCAAAGTGGGTACAACATTTTATGCTCCCACCATTAATACATGGGAGTTGTAGTGGCTTCTCATACTTGCCAATCCTTGTTATTATCGGTCTTTTTAATTTTAGCCTTTCTAGTGTGTTTTGTAGAAAATCACTGAGGCTTAATCTACATTTCCCTCATGACTACTGATGACTAATGATATTAATCATCACATGATGTACATACTGATCATTTATAGATCTTTTTGTGATGTGTCTATTCAAATTTTTTTTTTCACAATGCAAAAATGCAAAGTTTATTTTCTTAAATAAAATACTATATTTATATCTACACAAATAATTATTGCAACCATTAAAATGTTACATTTACCAATAAAAATTTCAAAACTTTAAACAAGAGCATGGTTCAGAATGAAAATATGGAACGCTTCACGAATTTGCGTGTCGTCCTTGCGCAGGGGCCATGCTAATCTTCTATGTATCGTTCCAGTTTTAGTAGATGTGCTGCCGAAGCGAGCACTCTTGAAATCTTTTGCACATTTTGAAAATTGGGTTGTCTATATTCTTACTACTGAATTGTAAGACTTCATAGATAATCTTGGAAAAAGTCTGTCTCAGACATACATATTGTGAATAATTCCTCCCTGTCTATGATGTGCCTTTTTATTTTCATAATGGTGTCTTTTTCAAGAGAAGATGTTAATTTTAACAAATCTAATCAATCTCTTAATTACTTTTTTATGGTTAGTCCTTCTGAGCTATTTAGCTACCTCCAAAGTAGCAAACATTTTTTCCTATTTCTTTACCTGTAAGTTCCATAGTTTTAGTTATTTTTTTAAAATATATTTTGTTGATTTTTTACAGAGAGGAAGGGAGAGGGATAGAGAGTTAGAAACATCAATGAGAGAGAAACATCGATCAGCTGCCTCCTACACACCCCCTACTGGGGATGTGCCCACAACCAAGGTACATGCCCTTGACCGGAATCGAACCTGGGACCTTTGAATCCACAGGCCAATGCTCTATCCACTGAGCCAACCTGGTCAGGGCCATAGTTTTAGTTTTTGAGTCCTTTCCTTAGTAGTGGTTTCTTTCTTGGCATCTTATAGTCTCCCTGTATGCACAGGCAGCTCAGTAGTCAGCTAAAGATTCAACAAGACCCCAGTGCAGATGTATGGAGATGTCCAGCCACCTTCAGCTCCTTGGACTTTAATCTGTCTCTTCATCCTGCCTCTGTTTGAATTTGCCCTCCTGGTGCCATATCCTTTAAAGTGCCATAGCCTTTGAAGGTACTACAGTTACAAAGGTTGGGGCCCAACTTTTGTGATTTTCTTCTCTTTGAGGTGACAGTCTGAAAGTTGTTGTTTAGTGTATTTTGTCCACTCTTTTTAATTGTCCACAGTGGGAAGTCAGATATGATTTCAGTAACTCAAGTCATAGCAGCGAGTCATAACCAGGCAGGTGGACTCATAAATAAAAATATTAAAAACATACTACAATGAACAACAATATTCAAAATCACCTGTGTTTCTCCAATTTTTACATTCCTAAGTAACAACCTGAAGCTGAAGAAAACATTATAAATACAGTGAAGATTTCAGGATGTTTTCCAGATAAATCATTAGAAATATTAAAAGATAAGGCATTTATATTTCAAAAAAACATATTGGGCCATTATGTTCAAAAATAATAAAGCCATGGGAATTATAATATGTGCAGTAATATCAGAGAGCAATTTACTTGTTCTCCAGATAGTGTTAATAATATTTTTATAAACTTTCTCTCATTAGTCAAAATTGTGATAATAGATATATTTAGGGTAGAGTTAATTATGAGTTTTTCTCCCCATGATGTAAGAAGGCGTCCTGTGGTTACCATACAATTTAAAGCCGGATGGTTGCTTCTGATTAGAAGAAATAAAAGAAGTTTCAAATGCAGAGAAGAATTAATGTTAATGGCAGAAAAGATATTGGAAGATTTTCCACATATGTACTTGTGGCTGCCTGCTTATTCAAGTGATTTGGATGAATCAATCGTTTCTTTAAATTTACCAGCCAATTTAATCTAACATCTGTTTTGACTACCTTTTTCTCACTAAAATTTGACTGTGGGCATCCAAGTATAATTTTTTAACATTATGCAGAAATGGTTGAATGTCTTTTCAACCTTAGATAACATACAATCTATTTCTCTTTCTCATTTGCATTTCCCAATCCACTCAGTTAATTTAGTGTCTTTGCAAGCATGTGAAGTTTTTCAAGTTGTTATTATACAATGAAACACCTAACAGTGATGAAATAGTTACCAAATTCTCTTCCAAACATCCATTGTTCTATCTCAATTTAATGACACAAAAGTAGTTACTATTAATTATCCCTGCATCAGCAAAGGACCACTATAGTGAAATAGTAGTAATAACTATCTTTAATCAAACATCTGTTTATGCTACATGCTTTGCCTATGCTTTCTGTCTTGTGTGACTTCATTTTTTCACACTTACAGCTCAGTACCTGGAGCTCAGAAAAGTTGAACAACTTATTCAAGATCACACAGCTCCTAAGTGACAGAAGCTGGGATTCAAACCTAGATATATGTGGCTTCAAAACCTATGGTTTTTTATTGAACCACATTGATATACATTTTATCTGAGTTTTTGTGTATGTAATTTGATTATAAGGAATTATCTTAAAGGGTGTGTGAGCTTCACATAAAGAAAGACATCAGCCCAGCCAGTGTGGCTCATTGGCTGAGCATCAACCTATGAACTAGGAGGCCATGAGGCGATTCCCAGTCAGGGCACATGCTGGGATTGTGGGCTCTATACCCAGTGGGGGGTGTCCAGGAGGTAGTCAATCAACAATTCTCTCTCATCATTGATGTTTCTCTCTCTCTCTCTCCCTCTCTAAAAATCAATAAAAATATATTTTGTTAAAAAAAGAAAGACATCAAACATTAATATTTCCCAGAAATTTTCTTCAAAACCTGAAGTGGTGGTCTCAGAATTATAAAGATGCCTTTTTATTTAACACAGGACAAAAAAGGAGAAAGTGTGGCAAGCTCCACTCCAAATACTTGTCCCCTGGTACTGTCCATACTACATGCTTCTGCCTTCCAATGGTACTTGCACTCAGGATATATACTGCAGTTATGCATTGAAATCACCATGTGATCAATCTTGCAAAAGCAGCATTAGAAGTTTATACTACTTTATTAAAATACGAGAGGCCCGGTGCACAAAAAATTTGTGCACTCGAGGGTTCCCTCAGCCTGGCCTGTGCCCTCTCACATTCTGGGACCCCTTGGGGGATGTCCACCTGCTGGCTTAGGTCTGCTCCCCAGGGAATCAGGCCTAAACTGGCAGTCAGACATCCCTCTGGCAGCCCAGGAGCCCTCAGGGGATGTCCACTTGCCAGTTG
>PVJC01004614.1:30778-63894 GCA_004026665.1 Murina feae | reverse complement strand
CACACACACACACACACACACACATACATACATACACTCACACACATACACACATACACACACTCACACACACATACACACACACCTGATATTCTTTGTTCTTTGCAGGCTGGGGCAAAGTAGGCTTACAGTTGTGAGAATGAGAAACAGTTTATTCTTGTAATATTATTAATTATTTTGTTATTTTCCATATGAACAACTGTAGACCTACTTTTGCCCCACCCTGTATTATAAAGAAAATCTTTCCCCAGGACCTCAAGTAGCAGCCTGCCCTCAGCATTTTGACAAGTTATCTTAACACCTAATTTTGACATAAACAAAACTTTTCCCTTCTCGCTATTTGAGGATCCCAGTAGTTTTAAAAATAACTAGATCTATATTCATCCCACCTCTAAAATTACAAAGTTAACCGTTTTCTCTTTCCTCTCTTATTTCATTAGCAGTTTCATCGCTATAAGGGGCCAATCTCTCTCTCTATTAGTGTTGTAAACGTGTCCCCTTCATCCCCTCTGGGACGTAGTATTCTTTTTTTTGCTGCATCATCAGTTTCTTCCTCTCTATTAGCTCTTTCCCATCAGCATATAAGCATGCTTTGGTTTTGCTTATGTTTGAAAAAAAAAAATCTGTGTAGATCTTATATCCCCCTTCAACCATCACTCTATTTATTTGCTTAAAGTAACAGGAAAAATTTTTAAACAAAATTCTCACATTCTTATCTCCCTTTCACTGTCCCCAATCAGAGCACTGATATTGTTGCCACAACCGCCAACAACACACTCCACATAGTTAATTCTATGAACTGTTTTCTGACCTCATCTTTGTAAGTTCTTGGCAGCATTTAATATGGTTGCCTGCTTCCCTGCTCCTGAAACACACTATCTGCTCTCCGTTCTGTGTTGGTCTTCCTCCTACCACCCTAGCCAGTCTTTCTCAGACTCCTTCCTTGGTTGACTTCGGATTTTGAAACACTCCAGAGCGTGGTTCTGTGTTCATTTATCACCTTCCGCTGGGAGCAATAGATAATAACATACGAGGTGAACCAGGGAAGTCATCCAGGAGAAATGGGCTATTCTGCTCGTTTTCCATCTTCTCTGCCTAGGGAGCCAGCCAAGGAGGCCAAGACAGCTTAGTGGGGCGGGAAGAAAACCTGTGGTGTGTGGTATTAAGAAAGTGGAAGTGACCAACAGTGCTACAGGCAACCAGAAGTGAAGTGAAATGAGGAATGAAATGTATACACTGGATTTTTTTTTTTTTTTGACGTAAAGGTTATTAATGACCTCAGAGAGAATCAGTTCATTGGACATGGAAATAGAGGGTAGCTGAGAGTGGATTGAGCTGTGAGTGGTGAAGAGAGAACTATTAGACAACTAGGTACTGATATACTTTAAAATTCCTCATTATGAATGGTGTGACTTAGGTGTATATGTAAGTTAACTTTAGTCAAACCGTAACGGGAGGTTAGTCAGCACTTATGGGAGCACTTATGTTAGCACGTTAGTTAGGAATCTGGACTACTGAGGCACTAAGGCAAACACTTCACATATTATCCCAATCTACCCTGGATAGTTAATTAGTGTAATGGATCTTAGACATAAACTTTCTTTTGTTGAATGAGTAGTATTCGTGATATTTGGAAAACAAAAAAGATTGTATGGGTTCTGCCATCTCTACCTGAAAAAAATTAAAGACTTTAGCAAACCTAAAGGCCTAGTGTCTTTTAGCGAAAGCCTGCTGCTTCACTTGTTCCTTCGTCCTCCCCATGTATGAGGCTGTAACACCTAATCTAACCAGAAATCCTTCAGGTTATCTTGGTGTCTGCTTTAGAGTAAATTTGACATTCAAGTGCCAAAGGACAATGATTAAGGACTAATTGAATGAATTTTTTGCCCATTTTCTAGTAAATATTTGTATAAGTAGATTTCAAACTGAGACTTGCTTTCAATGCAACACACCACTTAGAAGTGAAGTCATGAGGAGGAGCCAGGAAGCCCTAATTACCTGTAAGCATCAGAACCTGCACGTGTTTGCCACAGCACCTTGACCAATGCTGAGAGGCAAATTTGCCTTTAGATCACATGCTAGCAATTTTGGAGAGAAGTGTAGCTATGAAAGGAAGTGAAAAGGGAGGCAGTAAATGGAGGGAGCACGAGCCACAATTTAAGAAAGTAGTTTTAATGTTAGTTTATTTATGTTTCTAAATGGAAGAGATACCAGCATGTTTAAACGTTGATAAAAGGACTCTGGAAAAGTCAACAGATTTACACTAAAGAAAAAAAGAGAGCTCTGGCTAATATGACTCAGTTGGTTGAGCATCATCCCATGCACCGAGATCCTGGTCAGAGCACATGCCCAGGTTGTGGGCCTGGTAGGGGATGTGCAGGAGGCAGCGGACCAATGGTTTTTTCTCATTGACTTTTCTCTTGCCCTCTCCCTTTCTCTCTCTCAAGTCAGTAAAAAAAAAATCATATATATATATATATATATATATATATATATATATATATATATATGAATAAAAGAGAAAGAACACTACATGGCAGCCAAGAAGCAGAGGAAGGAGGGATTAAAGCAAAGGCAAGGGAAGCCTTAGACATAACAGATTCATTATTTTTAAACAGATGGAAGGAAAGGAGAGTGGGGCAATATTGGGTAGCTTTGAAGGGTTTTATAGCAAGGATTTGAAAGTGATCTGTTTCTCCCTAAGATGAAATATAAGGTAAAGTCATTCTTTGGAGTTGAGGGGGCCATAGATAATTCACTGATTTTAAGTTGTCCAAATATAGAATCAATCAATGGGAATTCGGTTTAATCTTTAGAGTTGCTGGCATTGGTTATTCTGAAGATATCAGTACTGTGCTTATATAAGAAAATAAAATCTGAGAATACACAGTGGAAATTTTACTTTTTCCTACAGTTTTGTTGTTTCCAATGCTCAAAATGGAGACGGTCATTTAATCAGCTCATTTGGGAACTGGATCACTGCTTGGTAAAACAGAGTGCAATGTCCATTACCACAGAGATATGTCGGTAAAGGGCATTGCCACTCCTGCAGCCACACCCTAATTTCCAGGTGGGGAGGGGCAGTGAGGGAAAACATCAGTATGAAGAGTGTAAATTAATTGTATTTCTTTTAGTTTTTCTTATTGTATTTCTTAAGTAAAGTAATTTGGGAAAAGGAACTTACCTGCTTTTACCTGATTTTGAATTGATGTCAATCCAGCTTTAGGGTTATTGTTTGTTTTGCAGCTGTCATCCCAACTTCTATTATATTCTGTTTCAAAACCATTTTAAATCATTATTTTTTTAGATCTAGTCATATGTGAAAGTACCTGCTATAAAGTGCTGAAGAGAAAAAATTTTTAGTTCCTATAAAAACTATTTCTTTTGTTAAACCTCACCTAAGGATTTTTTTCCCCATTGATTTTTAGAGAGTGGAAGTGTGGGGGAGAGAAACATCCATGTAAGAAAGACACATTGATTGGTTGCCTCCTGCAGGTGCCCCTCCTGGGGCTGGAGATTGAGCCTGAAAGCAAGGTCCATGCCCTTGACTGGAATTGAACCGAGACTCTCAGTCCGAGGGCCGACACTCTATCCACTGAGCAAAGCCGGCCAGGGCTATTTATTATATTTTTTCCTTAACATTAAATGGAAATAGTACTTAGCTTCGGTTTTCTTTTTAACTTTTTATTCTATATGAAGCTTCAGAAAAGTAAGGTTTGACAAGGAGGTTCTATGCCAAACGCAAAGGTTAGGAAGCCCGTGGATTATCTGTACGCATGGTGTGGGGTTTGGGGTTCCTGAGACTTAGGAACCTGGATTGCTTCATCATGACTCTAGAGCTGCGTGGGCTGCTCCCAGCTCCGCACTGAAGGAGGACATGGGAGAGCGCTCCCTCCCCGCCCAGCGTACCTGGCTGAGCCGGGGCAATTTTGTTGGGAAAGTCTGCTGGCAATCTGTTGGTCTCAGCTTGCACCTCTGTGCCTTGCTGAGAGAAAGAGCTGTTGGAAGCAAATCAAGGCATGAAACTTTTGCTGCTCTAGTTAAAGCTCATGAACGCAAATGATCTCCAGGGCTCTAATCCTTCCACCTTGGTAAACATGCAACAAATCTACACGAAAGCAAGGCTGAAAGGCATCCCATTTCTCCTCCCGCAGCCGCTCTGATACCTGTAGGCTCCAGGCTAACTAATAGGTGTCTCATGAGTCCCCACAGGAGGAGAAACATCCTAAGAAAACAAAAGAGACAGAAGTCTGAGGGTAAAAAAAAAAAAAAGAAAATCACAAATTCCCATAAAGCCCAAAGTTCCTCTAACGAGAAGCCCCGTGTTATTTCTCTGTCCTTACTGCACAGAAAATCAACGTGGGTTGCTAATTGTCATTTTGCTTTATTTATTTATTTTTTTAACTCACAACAGGATGTCAGGTTCTGTGTTGTTTTACTTTTTCATCAACCCCCTTCTTTCCTACTTACTGGCACAAACTCCCTCGGCAACTTGCTGTGGCAGGGGGTGACTTGGAGAGGCAATCTATTAAACTCGAACTGAAGGGTTTTTCCCCCTGTAGATCTGTTTACCAGTTTTAATTATTGATGGAAATTGTTTGCAATGGGTAAAGATACACTGAAGGTATGGGATGAAAACACAAACATACCCCCAAACCTAAAGATTTTTTTCCCCTCAGTCATACATTTCTTTTAAAATATTGGTACAGATCGTCAGTGTATTTGAGGACACTTGGCAATCTGTACCGCTGCTTTCCTCCGGAAATCTAATATCAGGGCCAACTAGTGGTTTTCTCAAGCCCTTATCAGCAAACAGAAACATGAAAAATAGTATCTGATATATAGTCCCTAGAGAAAGTGGTGAGGCAACCTGGCACAAAATTACAGGAAAACTCCAATTATGGATGTTATACCAAGATTTTAATCAATAAAGCTGTGACTTTCCCCCCACCAGGGACACATCAGGTGGTGAAAGAACTGAGCTTGCTTTAGAAACAGGGCTTCTGGGCAGTAGGGGAAGGAAAGAAGGAGGACATGAGTGGCTCGCTCTACATCTAATCCTAACACCTGTAAAGAAAATAAGCTAAAATTCATTCTGGGGACAAAGCTAGAAAACCTTCAGAATAAAAGCGTCCTTCCTGAATTATAGAAAGAAAAGATACACCACTCACCACTGCCCCAGGGTAAAGATTTCACCGGAGTAACAACAGTTTTACGCTCCCCCTTCCACCTTCCCTCCGGGATAATGATGAAAAAGCCTTTGACAACTTCTATTACCTACTAGAAACCATTAGCAGAGGGTTGGCAGTGACACAGATTTTTTTGTTATCTGCAAATGAGACAATGTAGCTGGAGGACTGAGTTTTGCCCCTTGCTTCCCTGGAGACAGACTGAGACACAGAGGGCCCCAGGTTAAAAATGTAATAAAGAATTTTTTTTAAAGATTTTAAAATTTTTTATATTTATTTATTTATTTTCATATATATTGATTTCAGAGAGGGAGGGAGAGGGAGGGAGAGGGAGGGAGAGGTAGAATCATCAATGAGAAAGAGTCGTTGATCGGCTGCCTCCTGCACACCTCACATTGGGGACGGAGCCTGAAAACCTGGCATGTGCCCTGATCGGGAATGGAACTGTGACCTCCTGGTTCATAGGCCAACGCTCAACCACTGAGCCACAAATGTAATGAAGACTTGACAGGCTGTCATTCCAAAGTCATGGGAATGGGTCTTTATCTTACAGAAGTGGAGTAGGTAAGGATGATTAGGCAAAAGGAATCTGAAATCAGACTAAATCTTTCAAAAACAAGGTAGGATTCTCTGAAAGCTGGTGGAATGAGCAAGAGTAAATGTATAATGCATCCAGTTTTGCCAAGAGACCTAAAGAGGAGATTACAGATACATTTATATAAGATGATCTTCTTGAAGAACTATGGTCATTATTATACAAGACCTTCTGATGTTGACCTACTGTGCTGTCACTACCTTTAGCTAACTCAATCCATCTTTCCATTGGCAATGTCCACTCCTTGTAGGGCCATGATGTGGAGAATGAAGGGATAGGGTAGCAAAGAGATGTGTGTCTTTCCACAGCCATGCTGTGTTGGCAGAGAGTAGGATGCCATCAAGTCACCATGGGGTCTGATAGAGGAGTGACCACAGAAAGCAACTGTTGGCCCGGAGGACCGGGTAGACAGAGAGGGGCTCTTGGTGCTGAGGAGGACAGAGGCCTAAAATGAAACCATCTTCTTTTTCATTATAGCACAAATATGACTCGTGAAAGGGAATATGAGAGAGGTGGCTGACTCGGTTACCTACACTGTATCTTTTCAGAGCTTTCTTCACTAGAGCCTTTGATAGCATCTTCCAAGGTATTCAGTTTCAGGTCAAAATGTCCAGCCTGGAGAGTTTCGACAGTGGTGACTGTCAGCCAGTGGCCGGAGGACCACCAGGTGGAACCCAAAAGGGAAGGCTAGAGCTGAAACGTACTTCTCCAGCCAAAGCCTTGATACTCTCTCCATCCCCTCTCACTACGCATTCATTTCATAAATATTTATTCATAATGACACTGGCATGTAGCAAGATACTTTTTTCGGAGTATTTGTGTTTTTCTTCTGAGTCTTGGGATTTTCCCCCCAGTCACCTGGAGGCAAGCACATTGCCTTAAGGAGAAGTCAATTTTGGATATTTGTTTTTAATTTTTCAAACAGTCTCTAGAGAATTGGAAGAGAGGGCCTGAGGGGAGCAAATAATGAAGTTCAGGCCATAAAAATAGAAGAGATAAAAGAATAGAGGATTGGGAAAAGCATACAGGAGGAAGGCTGAGGCGGGACAGGCCTGGAGGCCCCAGAAAGTGGGGGTCACTGTACTGTACAGTGCTGCTCTGGCCAGCTGAAGCCTACCTCTCAGGGTCCAGGAGCGCAGCACAAACGCTGGGAAGAGGAGCGTACGGAATACTCTTTTTGATGCTGTGAGATGAGGACCTTCATTCATCAGCTGCCTGCACATCCCTGTGAGTCCTCCGCAGAAGGGCCTGGGACTTGTAAGTTCATCTGGGCTGACTTGCATGAATGACTCTCCCCTTTGTTTTTGCATGAGCCCCAAACATGCATAAGCCCTCAAAACAGAAAACAAGGTTGTCTATGCGCAGTCAACTGTTGTGGCTTCAAAGTATATCAGGACCCTCAGGGCAAGATAACAGTGGCAAAAGAAGAATTATAATTTTTCTGAGATTTTGTGCCAGGCATTTGCTGCCTTGGACTGAAAGAACATTAGACATGGTTAGAGCTGTCAAGTGGGGTGTAATTGTGGGAGTAGAGGGTGAGGGAGAGAGAATAAATAGATAACCATAATGAAGTAGAAGGAACAGTGTGTTAGCTGTAGGAATATGGAGGAGACTCCCCTACACCAGAATTGTTGCTTTAGCTGAGTCTTAAACAATTAATAAAATTTAGCCACAGGGGAGGTGTATTAGTTTCCTACTGCTGCTGTATGAGATTACAACAAATGTAGTGGCTTAAAATAACAAAAGTGTATTATTTTAAAATACTGAAGGTCAGAAATCTCCAATTAGTCTTACGAGGATCATGTTAAGGCATGAGCAGAGCCACATTCCTTGTGGAGGCTATGAGAGAACATCTATTCCTTGCTTAGAGGCTGCAGCATTCCTTGGTCCACAGCCCAATCTAGAAATGATCTCACTATCACTTCTACTTCCCGCATCACATTTCTCCTCTGCCTCTCCTTTCTTTACGGACCCTTGTGATTACATTGGGCCCACGTGGGTATTTCAGGCCAACTTCCCCATCTCAAGATCTGTAACCACATCTGCAAAGTCCCTTTCACCATTTAAGATAACATATTCACAGGTTGCAGAGGGAGGGCAAGGATGTTTTGGGGTGCGCTGATGTTCTGCCTACCACAGGAGTGTTCAGGCAAAAGCAACAGCCAAGGCAGAACTCAGAAGACAGAGACCAGTTAGTGTGAATGAAACCCCCAAGTTTATACGGCTAAATCCAAAGGGAACAAGCAGGAGTGCTGAGAAAGGACTCTGTGGGACAGGTAGATAATAGGTCAGGAAAAGCTTTGATTACATTTAAAGAAACTGGAATTTATAAAGACAGCAATAAGTACTCGTGAACTTTAAATAGGAACACAGCATCACCAGATTTGCTTCCTAGAAAAATCATTCTGGCTAAAGTATGGTGCAGTGTGTATAAAAGCCCAAAGAAGCTGTGAGATTGAAGGTGGGGAAATAAACCAACTGTTTTTATGAGTCAGGTAAAGTGAGTACAGCCTGAACTTAGACAATGTATATAAAGAGGAGCAGGTGAGTACAAGGAAAAATCGGAGTGCCAGTCGACGGGATATGAAGATTAATCTAATATGCAGGCAAGAAAAGAGTCAAAGATTATTGTTTATGGTGATCACATATATGGGGAGCCTTTCTCAGTGCCTTTCACTGAGTTTGAGAATGAGGGGAGGTGGACCAGGCTTACGATGGATATAGATGGTAACATATTTCGATCCCAATACTCTACTCCATTCCTGTCTTTCAACTCTCAGTAGTTACCTATACGATGCCTAATTATTGAGATTACTGGAATGCCCAATAGTCCCCAAAAATTAAAGTGCTACTTGTGCATTATTTTGGCTTCAACCAGTCCAGTTTTTTCTTATTTCTTCACATGGTGTGAATTTATCCTGGGAAAATTTGCATGGTTTGAGGTTGGTGTAACGGATCTTCGGTAAACCGCCAAGATCCCCCACTTCAATCATCCCCCATGATTTAAGGAAAGGAGTCACTTCCCTCAAGGAGTTATTTAAAAATAAAAGGGCAAGTGCACCACCTATGACTGAGAAGGGCATAGTGACCACTCCAGATTAAAGTCTGAGTCGCCCACATAGTAAACCACCTAAACCAACAGAGGTACCAGCTGAAGCTAAGAGTCTACAATGGTAAGTAGATGAGGGAGATGATATCAGTTGCAGCCCTAAGAGCAAGGGCTCAGGTGGGGGCTGTAGGACATCCTACAAACCTTACTGTAGTAAGTTTCCCCAAGAAATGAACAAAATTAAAACTATGGAGGAGTCATTCCCAGATGGGGTGAACCTGTTATACAAGGCAAGTGGATCTGAGCAAGCACAAATGGTGGACTCCGGCACCCCTTTCAGAACTGAGACACTCATTGCCCAGAATCTAGTTATATTGTCTGATGAGAGTTCATAGTTGAGTCCCTCCTCCGGGATTACCCTCAGCTTCAGTAAATAGTTTCACTCAGGGTCACACCCGTATTAAATTACTAGTCAATGAGGGATTACAAAAGCCAGGACCCCTTACCTCAATCCAAGATATCTCAAAAGAGCCATCCCAACTGAGAGTTTCACATGAGTTCGGCTGAGGGCCCTGTTGCATCTGCATTGCAGTTCAACTTCTCTTGGTAAACAATCTGGCCTCCCTCTTCCCATTAAAATGGCATTCTGGTGATTACCAGAGGGAAAGGAGGAGGAGAGGTAGAAGAGGGTAAAGTGGGGATAAATGATGACAGAAGGCTTGATTTTGGGTGGTGAACACATAATATAATATACAGGTCATGTATTATAGAATTGTACACTTGAAACTTATATAATTTTATTAACCAACAAGAGGCCAAGTGCATGAAATTTGTGCACTGGTAGGGTCTCCAGCAGCTGGCCAGGTATTCTCTCCCTCCCCTCTAGCTGGTCCTGCCCCCTCGTGGAACTCTGGAAAGAACTCCTGGTCAAGGGGACAATTTGCATACTATACTTTTATTATATAGGATGTCACCCCAAGAAATTCAATAAAACATTTTTAAAGTGTTATTCCCAACACCACTCCTAATAAGCGTGCTGCACACAATTTCCATTGCAGAGTCAGCTTCCCATGGAACCAAAACTAACAATTGGCTTTTTTTTTTTTTTTTTTGGCACAACTCTATTTATTATAAAGGCTTTTGTACATTTATAGCACTGTGTAAATAAGAGATCTGGCAACCCCAGTTGCATAAATTTGAATACCTCATACTTTTGGTATTATAAACAAGACCAGGTCACTACTGAGCCTTGTGGTTCACTATTGTTAGGTAAACCTAAAGCTATTTATACATGAACAAAATATAATACACATGCAAGACTTCTAAAGAATGTGATATATTCTCTCTGGATTAAAGCTAACATGTTTTAGAAAGAACTCATTGTACAACATATACTTTTGCAAATATTTGCCAGAGTAGAACCTGTTAAATTTTTGTTCATCATTCTTTAACTATCTTGGATTCAGTACTTGTATACCCTTTGGTCTGCAGACAGTAGCTCAAATGCTATTATTACAGAAGGAAATATCTTCCTTTGTAATTTTCTACTACTCTCTTATAAACATTTCTTAAAATAGATCTTTAAAATGTGTCCTACCATATAATGCTCTATCAGTATGGAACAATATTCCACATTGAACTATTAAAGATAATTAGACACCAGACATGGTAGGTAGGATCAACTTGCTAGGTAATTCTGAGTCTCAATAGCCTTAGTTTCTTCATTTTAAATATCTCATGCTTTGAAAGTGACATAAAACATTAACATTTTCATATTATCAGTTTGTTTCATATTGTTTCTATTACTACTTGAATTTTTATTTAAATGTGCCATAGGCTTTTTTCAAAACTAACATGATCAAAACAGAAGTCTTAATTTCTCTGCTGAGAGGGAGGAAGGAAACTGTTCTTCCCTAATTTCAGGAAGTAGCATCTCTCTTTTCCCCACTCCAAAAACCATCCACAAGCAACGTCTGTCATCTGTCTCTGAAACGTCCTAAATCTGCTTGTTGCTACGTTCATCACTGCTCTCACTCCTGTCCCACCACCTCTTTCCTATCCTGCAGTAACCTCCAAACTGATATTCCTACTCTAGCCCTGCTCCCTTCAGGACACATGAACAATCAGAAAAAGAAAATTTAATGGAAAGCAAAGCACACTGTGACTCTGTTTAGTTCTCAAATGCTCCCCATCGATCACAGGACAAAACAAAAACTCTTGTTGTGGCTGATAAGCACTCTATCTACCCTTCCTACCATCCTGAGCTGGTATCATGCCATCTCCTCCACATCCTCTAGCTCTAGACTTTTGGGCTTTAGTTGTTGTTGTAGTTGTTCAAATATGTCCATTTCCTTTCCACCCCGGAACTCCTGCTCTGTTCCTTCTACCGGGAACATTCTCCCTGTGGCTTCACAATGTTTGGTGCATCTTATCATGAAGGTCTTAGCTCAACTGTCAGCCTCTCAGAGGTTTCCCTGACCTCTGACCTACATTGGAGCAAACTTCGAAGTACATTTCTCCTCTTCCCAGGCCTCCTTAAAGATTAACCTGTTTTATATTTTGTGATCTTTTCACTATCATTTTAATTTTATATTTACTGTTTCTACCTTACTGGTACATGAAAACAGGGACCTTATCTGACTTTTTGCTGTTGAATATTTTTACCACACTTAGGACTTGCTGCTCCACAGATATTTGCTGAATGAATATAAAAATATGATAACAATATAACTACAACTATATTTATGCATATATTTATATTATTATAAAATACATAGTTATATATAAATATAATGTATAGTTAAAATAATATGAATAGAAATAAATGAATGAATAATATCTTAGTATATAGGGCAAGCAGTTTAATCTCATATGGAAAATGAGGTTTAGATTTAATAAAATGTGTATTAAATTAAAAATGTCTCCATCAAAAGCAAAAAAATATATACTCTGTGTTGTTTTCTTATAACAGCAAGAGGTTATACTCCAAACCATATTTTCAAAATTCTAACACAAAATATTTTTTTCATATTTTAAATTTCTATCCATATTTGTAATCTAAGTTTTTATTTAATTCAATAAGGTTTATTTTATTTACAATAGTAAAGTAATGGTGTGTCTTATCATCAATGGTGTCTTAGAGTTGAGGGAATAATGATAATAAGAATTGAATAAATATTGTGACATTGATTGCAAGACTGAAGCCCGTACCTTGCAAACAGTCGGCCACATGCATAGGCTAGATAACCAGAATCACAGGCAAGTCAGTGATTGCAGAACAGCCTTTTCTGTGTTGATCTAACAACTCAGATGGGAAGACAGGAACTGAACCCCTGACTACCACGATCTCACGATCTCATTAATGCCAAGCTTCAACCAACTGACCTGAATGATTCCTGGGTCAGAAAGTAGAAAATGCAACTTCATGGTTGCAAATGAAGTTTCACTAAATTGTAAAGAAAATCAAGATTTTCAAATGCTGGGAGCTTTCTCCTATGAATGTTTTTGATAACCTCAGTGTCATATATATATAATTTATTTTCTTCTATTTTATTTTTTATTAAGTGAGAGAAACCAATACTACTTCATTTTCATACTTAGGCACTGTTAACACCTATGGAGTGTATAGTGAATTTAAGTTCACACCTCTTCTGTTGCTATAATCAGGTGAAGAACATTTAATTAAAGCAGTGAGATTTAATGATTTCTCATATTCCTCTTATCTGTGATCTGAACACACTTTACCCCCTAAAAGATAAAACAAAGTCTCACATCTCATAGGAAGAAATCAGAACTAGCAGTCCTTGCTTCTGAGTGGTCGGTAGGAAGCAGGGACAGATAAGTCATTCAGATGAATATAGAATGGAAACAAACTTTCTATAAATTAGTCTTAGAACCAATACATTCCCTAGACCTTAGAATAGTAATTGGATTTTGCCTCATATGCTTATTCTGATTGGCGTCATCATTTTATAACACTGGTTTAAGAAGGATTTCTAAGGTTCAGCCAAGCTTAGGAAGAAAGAGTATTATTATCAACTTACATAGACTATAGTAACCAGAACTGGGAAATTCCAGGTATAAGTAAAGGCAATTTTTAACCATGGGATTATGTACTTAAAGATGGGGGAGGGGGGATGATAAAGGAAATTAGGAAAGCTTACTCTCTAATTCCTAAAGCCAATATAAGTGTTGTTAAATGGATACTTTAAACAATTTTTTCAACATCAGTTTTTAAATGCCAACAAGTAACCACATATTGTTCTAGGTTTTAAGAATTATCAATAAACAAAACAGCAGAATCCTGCCCCTCATGGTGTTTATATTCTAATGAAACACACACACATGCACACACATCAAATACTTATATAATGTTCCTCCTTTGCCGGAGACTTTGTTCTAAGTGAATTTTTAATGTATTAGCTCATTTTATTTTCATAAGAACCCCACAACATAGCAATATAACATATATATATATACACATATATATCTCCCATGTTCAAAGGCTGTTAAATCTCATTGTTTACCCATATCTTCAGAAAAAAAATCATTTCTATTGTTGTGGTGAACAACCTGCTTCCCTATTTATATGGTCTGGCCCTCTAGCAACTTCAGCGTGAAATTATAGCTAATTTGCCTACCAACGTCAGGTGGTCATAATAATCTGGCCACTCAGTGTAGGTACAGTCATGCAGCAATGAAATGAGAGCGAGGCAGGGCAGTGAGCACCTGGAACAGAGAACCAGAGAAAGGGGCTCCACCTCTCCCCTCCCTTTCTAGGTTAGGGCACTGCAGACATGACTTGTGGCTATACACCTGTCCCCCCATCGCCACTCTCTCAATTTTCTGGGGTATGAAATAGTTGAGATAAGTAAGAACTGGCCACAGCCAGAGTTGACAGGCATGTTGACCTACATCATGGTTTTGAAGCCACTCCACTCTCCAAAAAAAAAAAGAGCCATTACTGGGGGAGGGGTAACTGAGATGAGCAGCCTCAGAGACCATGAACCACCCCCATACCCTCCCCTTGCTCATAATTGATAAGAACCTCCACCCAGACACCCCACCTCCGAGTGACTCACTTCAGTTCTCCCATACTCCGCTCCTTCGTGAGTGTGTACTCTCACTTTAATAAATCTGCTGCACTTTGCTGAATCTCTCTGTCTTGCTCTCAAATCGTTTCTTGCATGATGACAAGAACCTGGACACAACCACTGGATGGAGGACTCCCTTGGCCTCCCCGTGAGCTCTGCAGCATCAATTGGACTGAGTCTCTGACACAAGTTTTCTTACTCTAGAGCCCGCGTGTCAAGGGCCATGGTGCCTCCTCTATGCTGTGCTGCTTCTCATGCTTTTAGATACTGGGCTACCATGGTGAACGCACCAGAAAAAGTCCCTATACTCACAAACACTTGCTGGGGAAGGGAGACAGGCCATAAACAAATAATAAAACTAGTTCAAGTAGTTATTAGAATAAACCAAACCTGTCCTGAAAGGAGGGCAGTATCATATAGGACAACCAGGAAATGGCTCCCTAAAGAGATAAGAATTAGTGATACCTGGAATCACAGAGATGACATCTGGGACGCAGAGAGCAACTTGGGCAAAGGCCCTGGGACAAGGCATCAGCTCCATGTATCTTTGAAAGGTCCCCATGCCAGAAGCAGTGTGAGAATGGGGAGAGGCAGTATGAGATCAGATCAGAAAGGAAGGCTGTGGGTCTTAGAGAACCTTGCACGTCATAATTAGTGTTGAGAATTTTACTCTCAAGAGCAAAATAAAGCTACGGAATGTCTTAAACCAACAGAGACACAACATAATTTAGGTTAGTGAAAGATTCTAGGTAAAAGAAAAAAGGAAATACAGAAATCTCTGATAATATTTGGCATTTTGCTTTATTTGCCCGCTAATTAATTTTCGTTCTCTAATGTTTGTGTCTTCTAAAATAAGCTTAAAAGTGGGTAGGCTGTTAACGTCCTACCCACACACTTCCGTCATATGCTCATTAGCAGAAGTGCCCCACCATGGGACTTCAGCGCGGTTGCTATAATCCCTAAGAAGGACTGTAAACAAAACTGGTTCCAAAAGGGGAGGCAGAAAGAACGAGGCAGGACAAACTACATCACGTTCAGTATCAAAACTGTCCGTAAAGAAGCATGGGGACCTGAAAGCTACCTCATTTCATGCTGGGGTCACTACCCTCTCATTGGATTACTGTCATTATCCTGAAGTTTGGGGTCTTCGACTGATGTGCTGCAATAACATTTGCCCAGCTCTTTGTCAGGTGTTATTCAATACATTCAAGAACCAAAAGCACGCAGGCACCAGCCAATCAAAACAGATGCTGCCTATAGTGCCAGAGCAGAGAGCCTCTGCTTTATCAGGAATCGTGCCTGGAGGTGCTATATCATAGACAGTTTTAGGGGTCCAGGGTCTAGAGGAAGATGTACAGGGGTTGTGGTGAGGAAGGCTACTTAGGACAATGGCTATATATCAACTGATACAGAAATAATTCAATATTTTAACAATTCTTATGGCCATATGGATACTACTGTCCACATTACCTCCTTTCCCAGACCCTGGATAGTTTAACAAAGGACATTCCAAACTGGGTGTGAACAGCAGAAACAGCCAGGAACTGGTTTCACATAAAGCTTTGTCAGTTCTCTTCTAATACTTGGCTGTTTACACAAGAACAATCAAATGTATTGGCTGGAAAAGTCCGCTCACTATGAGAGAACAGGCTGATTCTCATAATACATTTTTGCTGGAGTAGCTAGCTGGGCCAAACCAGCTCTGTTAAGAAAACACCACCCACCTCAGTCTGGTCAGCCTTGAACCAGACTGTTGTCCTCACACAGACACCAAGTCATAGTACAATAGAGGGTAGTTTGCCAATGAATGTTAGTTGGCTAGCCAACAATTTAGTAATAGAGGCATTGTATCAGGCATACTCCCAGTTATTATTCTTTGAATGCCAAGCAACACAACATCAACCTTGGATAACATGTAAGAAGCACATTTCTTTCTCTCAAGAAGTCTTTACAAATGACCACACCCAAATTTGAAATAATCAATAACAAAATCTAATCTAATAAAAGTCAAAGACATCCCTCCATTTTTGAAATCCTTAATCCATATAACTTTTCCAATGTTCTCAAGTGATTACTTTATAAATCATATAAGTAAATATATCAAAAAGCAATGAAACTTTAGATCCATAAAACACAAAATAGACTGTTGCATTAATAGATGATCCTCTAGGTGTTTTTGGACAAATTTTTGCTAGAAATGCCCCATACATCAATGCAATATCTAGATCTGCAATTTCTTCAAAAGTTTTTTTGTGTTTTTTTCTTCTACTGTATTGTTGATGCTTTTCCTTTGCAGAGAAGAACTGGGAAAACCATTTACATTAGCCTAAACTTAAGGTTTTTGTAACATTTTCCCAGCTATCTAATACTTTTACATTAAGGATAATTTTTTCTCTAAAGAGAAGTACTATAGTAAAACCCAATTGACTTTATAGTTTATAAATAGGGCAGTGAGGGCCTGTGCTGGGAGGCAGAAATGGGCTGGGAAAGGCCAATGAAGATGAAAAAGGCCAATGTAATACTTTCAACAATAAAGAATTAAAAATAAATAAATAAAATTATAGTTTATAAAGTCAATGTAACTAAAATAAGTTTCTATAAAGACTGTAATTATAAAAATATATTTCTACAGTTTATATTTTTATTTAAATCATAATTATTTCTTTTTAGTTATCAAGCCCAGTTTTTAATCAATTTAGATATCAGCTTCCTATTACATTAACACTATAACACAAATTTAATAAAAACATTTTGTAAGATCAAAGCCAACATTAATTAATATCTAAACTACTTGAAAATTGAAATTAAAGATTTCAATCTATCATAGTTAAATGAAAAAATTAACCTTTAGTTGTGTTTTGACAAAAAGCATTCATGAAGTTCAACTAAACAATCTTCCAATTCTGTGACTAAATTGATTCCAAATTTTTCAATGAGAAAGAATAAGAGTGGTCATATTCTTAATCATTACCACATCTAAACAAACATAAAGTAATAAGTTAGATGCCTAAAATTAACAGAGTTATATTTGTAATAGCTCAAGGTACATCATCTCCTAGGACTTTCCCAGAATCAAATCTTTGCTTCCATTCTATAAAATTTTCTTGTAATTAGTTCAATACATAATCATGTCAAGGGTGTTTTAGGCAACTCCAAGATGCATGGGCCTTCAATGGGCATTTGATAGTTGCTTTGCCAAAACATCCAGCCTCTCTTCTTCAACAACAACCCTAAATTTTATTTGGACTTCTACGCTTTCTTTAATCTCAATCTCTGCCACTCTAAGGCAATCGGCACATCATCCATCCCTGCCACAGCTATTAGTTCAATGATGGGAAGTGACCACAATTGCTAAATTGGTAAAATTTAGATCTCTTGTCATTGTTTTTCTACTGGATTAACCCTGAAATGATTAAGACCTTGAAGTCAGTGCAGCTCTTTGGCCACTGCCAGAACTGAGAAAGGAGACAGCAGAGAAGATGCAAAGCTAGCAAATGGAGAGAAACCATTGACATTACTAGAGGCCCAGTGCACGAAATTCATGCATGGGGGGAGATGTCCCTCAGTCCAGCCTGCACCATCTCCAATCTGGGACTTCTCGAGAGATGTTCGACTGCCCAATCTGGTGGGATTGGGCCTAAACAGGCAGTCAAACATCCCTCTCACAATCCAGGACTGCTGGCTCCCAACTGCTCTCCTGCCTGCCTGCCCGATTGCCCCTAACTGCTTCTGCCTGCCAACCTGATCACCTCTAACTGCCCTCCCCTACAGGACTGGTCCCCCCAGCTGCCCTCCCCTGCAGGTCTAGTTGCTCCTACCTACACTCTCCTGCTGGCCTGGTCACCCCTAATTGCCCTCCCCTGCTGGCTTGGTCACCCCTAACTGCTCTCTCCTGCAGACCTGGTTGCCCACTCCCAACTGACCTCCCCTGCAGGCCTGGTTGCCCTCAACTTCCCTCCCCTGCCGGCCCAGTCACCCTAACTGCCTTCCTCTGCAGGCCCAGTCCTCCCCACTGCCCTCCCCTGCAGGTCTGGTCCCCCGTGCCCAACTGCCCTCCTCTGTAGGCCTGGTTACCCCCAACTGCCCTCCCCTACAGGCCTAGTCCCTCCCAACTGCCCTCCCTTGCTGGCCTGGTCGCCCACAACTGCCTTCCCCTGCCAGACATCTTGTGTCAACATGGGGTGGCCATCCTGTGTGTTGGAGTGATGGTCAATTTGCATATTACCTCTTTATTATATAGGATTTTAAAATTGAATTTATTGGGGTGATATTGGTTAATAAAATTAGACAGATTTCAGGTATACAGTTCTATAATACACCATCTGTATATTGTATTTTGTGTTTACCACTCTAAGTCAAGTCTCCTTCCATCACTATGGACATTATTTGGGCATTAAATTCAGTTACTTCCCCCTTGTATAAATGGTTTCAGTGGGATTATGTTCTACTCACAGTAGGAAATGTCCTGATTATCTCTAAGCCATTCCACATTTATGACTAATCAAATAATTATTAACTCTTAACTCAACAAGATTCACAAATTATGTGTGAGACTCAAAGAGAAAAAAGTTGACAATTTCAATAAAATAAAAATCCATTGTTTTTAAAGCTGGAGGCCTTAGACTCATAATCATTGTGTAAAGGCTATTTCTTCTCTCTTTGTACTCTTCCAGTTAAGCTAAGCCCTCAGATTCCTATTCTTTAAAAATGCCAATGAGCAGTGCTAAAATCCACAAAAATGATTGGACCTACCATATATGGAATACCATGAGTTCAATCTTAACTTGGTCCACAATAGTCTTGCAATTTTTTTAAAAGCTATCTTTTATTTGGCTTTTAATTAATTACTAACTCACCACAGTGATTATTTTTTAAATTCATTGACTCTCCTCAGGCCATCACTACACTTTCATCTTCATCTTATCCTATATGAACTTTTCAGATTCCATCCTCCATCCCCACCCACCTACAAACCCCCAAGTTTTTGAGAGCTACCTATAGATTATGTGTATGTGTCCACAGTTATGTTGCACATATAAACTAACATCCTGTATTTCTAGAATCAATTTCCTTGTCTTCTAAATAGTATATGTTCCAAGCACTTATTGGGGAGAATTGGATTCCAGAATTTATGGTAATCATTAACCTCAATTTACATTTATGGATGAAAGCAGGCACTATCCTAGTTGCTTCACATTATTAACTTCTAAAATGCTCTCAACAACCTATGAAATAAATGCTGTTATCCTAATTTTACATGGAAATAAACAGAGACACAGAGAGATCAAAATCATTCCTTAGTACGTAGTGGAGATGAGATTCTATCTAGGTTAGTCTTACTCAGAACCTATGCTCATAACTGTTATCTCATGGTATTCTTAAAGGTTCCATGAAGACATTGTTCAGAAATAAATTCTTACATTTATGTATAACATTACAATGTATGCACAGTTCTTATATTAAAACTAGGGGCCCAGTGCACAAAAATTTGTGCACTCAGGGTGGAGGGAGTCCCTCAGCCCGGCCTGTGCCCTCTGACAGTCTGGGACCCCTCAGTGGATGTCCTATGATGGCGCCAGTCTGCCAGGCGCCTTTTGTGTGTGTGTGTGTGTATGTGTGTGTGTGTCACCACTGGGGACCTGCCCCCAGCCGCATCTGAGGCTCGGAGCAGTCCTCTTGTGTGTGTCTACCTGCTGGGGGCCTGCCCCCAGGCACACCGTGGAGGCTTGGAGCAGGCATCCCCTCTATGTTGATTTCTCAGACTCTTGCCCTCCCCTGCATGTTGTTCTCTTTTTTGAGCATGGCCAGGGCTGGGTGAGGCCTGCCTCCCAAGCTTGCCTACTGCCCATCTTCCTCCAGCCACCAGAAAGCAGGGAAAACCCCGCCTCGTGGTCAGGCCAGCCTTTTCCTGCTCCCTGATCCCCGGAAGGGACCTGGGAAGCCACCAAGCAGGCCGCCAACTCTTTCCCATTCACCCATCCCCTGCTGCCTTCCTTTCCCACTTCCTGGTGCCGCCAAGGGGTCTGGGGAGCTGCCAAGCAGGACCCCGGCCCCCGCCACCTCTTTCCCGCTCCACGATGCCCCTCAAAGGGCCTGGGCAGCCACCAAGCAGGCCGAGACTCCCCCCCCCCTGCCGCCTCTTACCCGCTTCCCAGTGCCCTCCAACCCTGCTACCTCTTTCCCACTCATGGGTCCTGGGTCCTGCGCTGTCCCGCCCTGCAGCCGCTCTGTGCACTCGGGAGGTCCCTCAGCCCGACCTGTGCCCTCTCGCAGTCTGGGAGCCCTTGGGGGATGTCCACCTGCTGGTGTGCCTGACCAGCCTGGGTGAGGGGCTTTAAGGCTGCCCACAGCTCCCATTGACCCAACGTCCCAGCAAGGCCGGCTGGACGCAGGTTCTGCGGTTTCTCTCCTATAATTGATGCTGTTCCTTGAAGGCCTGGGGATTTGTTTATCTTCTATAATTGATACACTGTTCCTTTAAGGCGGCCTTCTAACTGAAGCCTCCTCTGCTTCACCTCGCAGCGTCTATAATGAAACAATTGTTACTTTTACTGGTTAGGCTGGAGCTGCTCTTTCCTTCAGCTCCGGAGTATTTTATGATTGTTACATTGTTTCAAAGCTGTGTTTTGCTAGAGCCAGTTTAATCGGAGCTGAGCTGAGCGGGCGCAGCTTCACTTTCGCTCCTGCTGCAATGGAAAGGGCTGTTTACTCAGGTCCGTGAGTGGCGGCCGCCATGTTGGCTGGGCTAATTTGCATACAGCCGCTCTGATTGGCTGGTGGGCGTGGCTTACCCTGTCTCGGAGAAACGGTTAATTTTAATATTTCGATTTATAGAGTAGATGCCCTATTAAATTAATAGTTAAGTCACTATCACTTCTGTTTTACAAATGCAGGGAAAAAATTCAAAGATTAAAGGGCTTATTTACCCAAGGTCATTAAACTAATGAATGATGATTCCACATCTTCCACTCAAAGGAAATTTAGATCAGAAAATTGTTTTCCCACAGCCTCTTTCTATAGAGATAAATGTTAGAAATGTCCAGGAAAATATCTGGTCAAGCTCATTCTAAGTAACTTTATAGTGTAAGTGGCACCCTCTGGGCTATCTGAGTGACATAAGCACTAATGATCAATTAATATTATAATTTATCTTCACTTTTCAAGTTGATATCATCGCCTCTACTGAAATTGCTGTCTTCTTTATGCATATTTTGATTTTCAATATCATAATTTCTGAGTCTGACTCCTCAGCTGGTTGGGTGAGCCTATGAGGAGATTACAGCACAGTAAAAACTCAAGATAGAAGGTGGATCTCACCAATTCTTCACCTAACCGCTATCTTCCCTTTCAAGTTACAGACAACAGAGAGATAAACTCAGTCCTGGCTGTTTTGTTTTTTGTTTTTTTTTAATCTGGAAAAACAAAGGTCTGGCTTTATGTGACACTTGATGGTAGAGAGATTTACAAACCCCTGCCGCATCAAACAAACAAACTAAACCAAACATCTATTTGTTATGAAGTAAATTATGTTCCCCCAAAAGATTAATGGAAACTCTAACCTCAGTAACTCAGAATGTGACCTTACCTGGAAACATGGTGGTTGCCAGAGCTAGAAGAGGCAAGGAAGACTCTTCCTCCAGAAGAGAGTATGGCTCTGCCAACACGTTCATTTCCGATGTTAGCCTCCAGACTATGAAAGAAAAAATTTTTATTGCTCAAAGCAATCCAGTTTGTGGGACTTTGTTATGGCAGCACTAGAAAAGTAACACACTTCTCTTTTCTTCACTTCCTTTCTCTTATTTCCACATTCAAAATTTTTCAGGATATATATATATATATATATATATATATATATATATATATATGATGTGCTATATATTTCAAATATATCTTTTATAGAACATAAGATTTCAGTGAGAAGCTTTGAACTCAGACGGAGAGGAAACAACAAAGATTAGGAGAAATGGTTATTTGTAATTTGATTCTTGACAGAGAATTAATAGAAGCAGAAATATGCATTTAGTTTCATACAATTGTCTCATATTTTATGGAATATAAACAATAACCAAAACAGTTTCTAAGACAAAGTACTAGATAAATCACTTGGGTTATTCTAAAAGACCCACTCTTGACCCCAAAACTGTTTCCAATCTATTCTTACCATGTTCTTATCCCTGTAAAATTAGAGATCTAAGTCCTTCACAATAGCCAGCAGTTACAAATGGACACTTTTTGTGATCTTAATTCCAACTGCTTGATTTCTTGGGCATGCCCTTTAAACTAGCACCAATATCTAACTTCAAATACTTAATCCTGCTCCCCACTTAGCTCACCCATCTTCCTTCAGTCTATGGGACAAACAGCCCAAACTTGGTATGATCATTTGATTGGAGTGCCTGCGTGGATATATGGACATCACAGCAAGCACCTGTCTAGTTTTAAATTGGCCTCCCAGAATGCTACATCCTAGTCCCACCGCTTTCATTGTTTTATACACAAAATGATAAACCTATTCCATGAATAAGCTGTATTCCCTCCTACTGCAACAAACAAGATGCCAAACATCCTTCTTTATGTTGGACAAATAGTTGAGTTTTCTCTGATAATAAAACCAACAAAGGCCTTAAGCATTCGACTCATGAGTTCATAGAAATCATCTCATCTCATTTTCATCAGAATTGGTAACATCTGCTAGTCATCCTCTAACATTTAAAAAGATATTTCCAAATAATACCATTCAACAGATTTAGGCATGTTGTGCCTATTTTGCAGCTAACTCTGTCTGGCAGGGTCATCAAAATGTCATTCTGATTAGAAACTGAGCTTTCCACAGGTAAGATAAACATTTTTCTGGTGAATTCAAATCCATCATGCTCTACGATTGCCATTATTAGGAAAATAGGCAAATTTGGAAAACATTGGCCCTATCGTCAAGCACCATAGCTGCCCATGACTGCTAAAGCACACAGTACTTTCTGGGTGAGTGAGAATGCAAGTTGGACTTACATAATAGAGTAATTGTTCCTACTCCCACCACTGGGTTTCTGGTGAGACCTGAGTGAGCTCTATCACTTACTAAATGCCTACTTACAGCATCTGAAGTTTGAGAGAGGCTGACCAGGGGACTTGAAAGCACTTCCCCCTTCTGAATTCTCTCAGCTCTATCCCTGTATTAAGCCAGATCTTCAACAAGTGGAACACTTACACTTTATTATCTAAGCCCCCTTAAGAATGCCTTCACTGAGTAATGGCTTAATATCATATCCTCAATCTTCAAAGTGGACTGATTCAAGAAGAGTCAATTTGAGAAATGTTTCCATAAGATGAAGTTGAAATTGGAGATATTTATCTTATTATTAAAGATTCACATAAAAAAATTCTCTTTGAATTGGCAACCTGAATTAAGGTTTTCTGCACAGACTAATGCATATACCTGCTTTTGGATTAAACAATGAAAGTTATGTCATCAGTTTATTTCCCTTTTGCTTTAGATGCCCAAAATTTCAAATCAATTCAATTCATTGAATTGTTTACTATACCCAGAGACTAACCTCTGTTTCTTTCTACATTTATTTTATATTAGAGGCCCAGTGCAGGAATTAATGCATGGGCGGGGTCCAGCCAGCCTGCTTCGATGGGGACTGATCAGGGCTGGGCCAGCTTGGGGGAGGGGCCACAGGAGTTTGGACAGCTGGCCCTGTCCCCCATTGGCTGGTTGGCCGGCCACAGTGCACATCATAATGATCGGTCCTCCTGGTTCTTCCGGTCCCTCCGGTCCTTCTGGTCCTTCTGGTTGCTTGGATTTTATATGCATAGAGAGCTGCATATATCTGTCTTATTACATGTTATGACTCCATTTTACAAGGATTTCAAAATATGTTGCGTATGGGATGGTAATTCCTGAAAACTAAAATGCTTCTGTATAATTTTCTTTATTTTTTTTCCTTAAAAGAGGAGTTCATAAGACCCTTCAGGGAACCACAAGTAATATTCTTCCTTGGGGATACAATGACAATGGAAGGAGAAAAATTATCCCACTCCTGTATTACACTAGCAACGTATTATACTAGCTTGATGCTCTGCCTTTTTTAAATCTCCTTTTTTGGTCTTGGTGATTCCCAGAAGTATACAAAATTCAAAAAGAAACTGAAGATAAGTTTATGCTTGCTGCTCTCTTCCACAAAGCATTAATAGCCTTTGGAATTGAAATTGTTTTATTAATTTGATTAGGTTGAAGGAAAAATCCACGGCTTTTATGAATAATTCAAGTTTCTGTCAGATCCTTGAAAGCCTTATGGAGAGTACTGTTAAACCTCAAAAATGCCCTCACAATAGACTATACATTTAATTTTCAATAACATTGATTTATAGTTTTATAAAGAAAAATAATAAATATAATGAATTACCTCCATATTTCTTGATCTCAGTCACTATAAAATAACTGCTGTAGTTTTACATTTCCAGTGTGAAATATTAAATGCATAAATCAAAACAAAATTATTTTTCATCTCAGAGAGAGAGACTGGTTCCTGTGACTGACAAATTCATTTTATTTTTAAATTAATGTTTTAAGAAAAAAAAATTCCATTGAATCTCTAGCAACTTTTTTAAAAAAAAGCTTGCATTTTATTATTTTGCTTATGATGTCTTCCACAATCGGGGCTGTGTATAAAAAAATTATTAAGGTCCCTGCAACTCCAAACTTATCAGTTGAAATTACACTTCCTTACATAAATCATTTTCCTTTCCCACTTCCTTTCTCATGTTATTTCCTTTTCCACGATTGTTTTACCCTGGTTTGCTACCCAGAGATAAGCATCACCTACAATATGCTTCTCTAATACCACCAGACTGGCATTTTTGTAATTTAAATATCCCCTTACAGCTACAGCTAAGTAATTGTGTAGTGATAAGAACATCTATAATAATAAAAGTGTACTATGCTAATTAGACTGACGGTCGAATGGCCTTCCGGACGTGCTTCCAGACAACCTTCCAGACGAAGCAGGGGCTGTGAGGACTGAGCCCCTGGCACGAATTTCGTACATCAGGGCCTCTAGTTGTCCAATAAGAACAATTCAAGAGAGATACAGATTTTAAAACAGGCAGAAACAGATGCATTTACTTTTTCATTTTCTCAATTTCATCCCCTAAATTTCATTGAGAGCAAGAAACAGTATTTTGCATCATTGATTAAAAAGAGGGAATCTAATTATAAGAATTCATTTTCACATTTAAATACCTCTCAGCTTTTGTGAGTGTTCAACATTCAGCCACAAGAAGCTTTCAGAAGGAATAGCGAAGGCTGAATACTAAAAGGTGCCAAATTTTTGAACAAACAGGTAACTCTGAGGTAGCAGGCTAAAAAGAAAAACTAAATCACTGAGGACCATGATATTGGAAACCTGGAAACAACATAAGTGAAATATTGTCTCTAAGGCTCAGTTTCCATGCTAAAACAGATAATTTAAATTATCCCCTTTTGTAAGTTTATCTACGGGCTTGCATCATTCTTAAAACCATCATGTAAATTTTTTTTGATCAATTAAGAACACAATTCACTCATTGATTATAAAACCAAATAGGCTTATAGACAAATCTTCTAATTAAAAAAAAATTCTGTTTGCCATATGGTTAAAAGAGAATTAATGTGAATAAGACAAGGAACCCATAACCTTTTTAAAAATCTTTACAGTAACTCAGTATAAGGTGGTGTTTTCTGGGGGAGTTTCAGAAAGAATCTCTGGAGTCCTGAAATAACTGTCTGGCAAAGATCTGAACAGGCCTCTCTAAAAATAACCATGGCTGTGGACTTCATAAACATTTTTAGAAATTAAATAGCTGCTAACTTGTTCCATATGCAAGCACATTCACAGAGTCCAACATGTTCATTGAGATCATCCGAACACATATACCAAAGGAAGAGGCAAAATTGTCCACAGTCATTCATGATAAGCCAAAGGAAACAGATGACCCTGAAACTTCTTTAAAAAATAAAAGGCAAAGGGCTCCAAAAACCACATGATATTCTTGCCCTAAGACTTCCCACAGTTTCTTAGGTCAGGCAACCTTTGAAGATCTCCAAATAGTAATTATTACTCATTAAACAAGGGCAATAACAAAATCGTTAAAATTTTGGACAATAGTTATAACTGCCAGTAGTTTTATAGGTATGTGCCTTATAACTATATAAAGAGTTATATATAGTTTATCTTAAATGATAAATGAATTTAAGTTCTTTTATTCAGATGAAAAGGATGAAGCAGGGATTTTAAAAGGCTGATTAATTGGTGATAGGCTTATAGAGACATAGTTATTCAAAATGCTCCATTTTGTTCTTCCACTCAGAATTCTAAGGAGTCCCAGATCATCTCCCCAAACACTGTTTTTGTTTTTGTTTGTTTGTTGTTCTGTGCTTTTTTTTTAAAATTCTCTTCACATAATAAAGAGAACGAGAAGGCAGAAAACTAACAGCACCCTCTCCCATCTGTTAGTCTGTTTACTGACGTTTCAGCATCAGCTTATGCACGCCGAGGGTTTATTCGTCCCAGAGTTATGTGAGTAAATTGGGAAAATTGGTTTCCTCTGGTAAAAAAAAAACACTTACACTTCAAAGTATTTTTCCTACATTCATACTCCTAATTTCCCTTTTTGATCTCTACATCTGTTGTTGTATAGATCCAAAAGCCCTGCATTGCCTACCTCCCTTCCAACCCTCCCAAACACATGGTTAGTATTTAACATCCAGAACTTCATTTTCCTTTCGTTTTACTCATAATTTTGAATGAAACTGTCACAAGAAATGAAAGTTAAAGAAAAGATAATATCAAATACATCTTTAAGACTAAATTTATTCAAGGTTTTATATTCAGATCAAATTGGTTTTTCTAAATAAAATAGGGTTTAAATTTCTGGGTCTGTTGCCATAGAGAAAAGTAATAGGAAAATCTATAGGAAAGAAATTTAGGAAGTCTGGTGCAACTGATTGCATTCGCACTGGGGAAACCCAGTGGGGCTGTGATATTATTACCTATATGATCGTTACAGCATGTTTGTTCTTGGATACCAGCAGAAGGAGAGGAAATATGTCAGAGGAAAAGGGATAAGATAAATACATAAACTTGGTAACATGGTGCAAAGAGTAAAATGGCTCAGAATTGAAATTTTCTATGAGTTAACAGTTGAGCGTTTATCTCAGCAACAAAGGGCTTAAATTAAACTATTTAATCTGATGGTATGGAAATCAATTGGTTGTTCTTAGGTTAGTGGTGGGGTGCTGGGTTGAGACAATTTCTCAATATTAG
Organism: Murina feae; assembly: GCA_004026665.1. Lineage (NCBI taxonomy): Eukaryota > Metazoa > Chordata > Mammalia > Chiroptera > Vespertilionidae > Murina > Murina feae. Next base: position 36,664 of record PVJC01004614.1, on the reverse strand, counting down.
AACCATTTTGTAATAGTTGGAATAGAAGGCCATAACACTACGAAGGTGTATCATTGACGAAAGCATTCCCTGTCTTAAAATATCTCCCATCTGCTATTGGGAATTTTGTCATTAAAGCTTGTTTTTACATAAAAGCCTAGTAAAAGTGTTTACTTGTAGGAGATGGAGGAGGTGACACAGAATGTATACAAAATCTTTTCAGTGTGCCTTTTTTTTTCTTTTGATCCAGGTGAATGTATTACCATGTATTACCTATAAAAATATATTTTTTTAAATAAAAAATAAGGTTTTCTTATGTTTCAATTGAAATGTAAACGCTTCTACTACAAGAGGCTCCTTTCGGCTGATTATCTGCTGGGAATGAGAGGAACCCTGGACCCACCATGATCCTTCCTCACCTGTGAATTCTTCACTTCTTTGCAGTTAGCATCCCTGGCTTGGTAGAGCAGCTCTGGCTCTGTGAGCTTAGGTCTGTGGGTTCATAAACAGCACACTTTTGAATGTGAAACAAGAAGACATTGGTACTAGGCAAACAAGAAGAACATGGAGGGGCCACTGCAAAGAGAGGTAAGAAAGTAGGCCAAGTGCTCTCCTGTACTATGTAGGGCCTATGTGCTCCTCGTGTGTATAGATACTATGAGTAGACACACACACACATACACACACACTCACTCTTACCCTCAAATATCATTTATAATACTATAGAAACCAGTGGAGAACCCAGAGTCACTTCTAGGCAGAAATATATGGGCTATTTTGGTATTTTCTGGCTTCTTTCAGAAGCAATCTGTCCCTTGCTAAATGTTCACTGATCCCATCATGATCTCGCTTCCTTCTCCTCCATGGAAGCATATTCTAAGCAGATCTTAGAACAAGAAAATAAATACATTATATGTATGTCTCTATGACTCTTCATGAGTTATGCTAGCTACAGTAACAAACAATTTCAAACACATCTCATTGGCTTCACAAAATAAATGTTTGTTTTTTGCTCATATCACAGTGCAAAAAGGTTGGGGCAACTTCCCTGGGCAAGTCTCCATGGAGTAATGACTCCAGGAAAGACATGCCTTCCATCTTTGTTAAGCCACCAGCTTCCACAGATGGCCTTCCTTTTCACCAGGAAAAGGGAAGAGCGAGTATAGACAGTGATATGGAGATGTCATGGCCAGGGCTGGAAGTTGCACACGTTACGTTTGTTCACATTCCATGGCCCATACATAACTTCAAGGGGAGTTTAAAAACATATCTGTGCTTAGGAGAATGAAACGGGATTGATGAGCATCTAAGTCTTTTACACAAATCCCCTTCCGGTCATCACATATCCATTCCAACCTCCTTATAATATAATATAATATTCCAACCTTCTTATAATATCTTCTGGTCATTGCATCAACAGTAAAATTCTATATCTCTGGGCAGAGCACAGCCTCTCCCCCAGGCTGGAGATGAGTAATCTAGTTGCTGCTACATTATGAACCAAAAAGACGAGGTTTCTGTTTCTCATATGCATATTCCATGTACAGTGGTGGGACGGGACAGGATAATTGCATTAAACACTCCCATTTAGAAAGTAAAGAATATGAATCACAAAGTAAGCGGTGGTCCTCTGATGGCAATCTTCACTTTGGTTATAGTTAGTTGATAATTGGAAAGATGGGGGCGATTCCTTAATTTGGCTTTGATTCTGTTCACTGAGAGAAGCTCCTTTGCCAGTTGTCCTTCATGGACCTTGGTTCCATCTCCTGGGCAACCTATTTCTTGCCCAGTCCTCCTTGGTGCTGCTTGATGCAGAGAGATGGTCCAGAGCATGGACTCTTTGGAGGCTGTGGAGCATTTGAAGCCCTGACTGCTGTCCATGGAGGGTGAAGACCTGTCTTAATGTGACACCTCCTCTCCCCCCAATAAAAAAAGACTTGGAGCAAGGACTTAGGTGCAAGCACTTTATCTAAGAAGTGATCCCAAGAACACTATGAGTCTTGGAGAAGTAAGACATAGAGGAAAGGGAAGTTGGTAAAGGGATCATGCATTCATGAGTAGTAGGATACTGCTAGAGAGATTTTATTGGAGAAAAAGGAGCTCAAAACCTCGGAGGCCTCTCTAAGAGGATGGAACGTGATTTCTGTAAGCAGTGCAGACATTCTAGCCTCTCCTTGTTTAAGGTCACTCCTGAGGCACTGCTAATTCAAGCAGGTCTGCAGGCAGCAAAGTCCCCAAGAGCAGGGAGACTAGGCACAGGATGTGTCCGCTGTGTTCTGGAATAGGTTGACGAAATAGGATGGTACAATGACAGTATCTGCTGCAGGGCCTATGTGTTACTTAAAATTCAAACAACCAGGGAACTTTTTAGTCTGGATTCATTGTTTCTTTGGCAATACATTTCCCTCAATAATTTAATAGGCTTCCAGTACATTTGCCATGAGCAGGTAAACACTTCCAACATTCTTTCCGAGCTACATTTATTAAATGAGCTTTGTTACTTTGTTTTCTCACCCTATGCCCCTCTCCTCCAACTCGATGATGGTTGTCTTGAGGCTACGGACAACCTCAAGGGTGAGGTCATCTTCCTCATCAGTAAACCAGCAGCAAGAATTAGTTGATAATCAGCTAAGGAAATCACCCTCCCTTAATGTAATCTTTGACCTGTGTTATTTGATTCAGCTGAACATTTTTCATACCCAACTTTTCCTGTTTAGGCTTTAAAAACAGCTTTTCCAAGCAAACATTTCTATTTTGGCATTTTAATGGCAGTTCTTCACTTCTGATATAAATGTCTCAATTAGCATAAATAATCTTAGCTACTACAACACACAACCTCAAAATCCCAAAGGCATAGCAATGAAAAGGCATCTATTTGTCATTTGCACATCGTCTGATGTGAGTGGAAAGCTCTCCTAGGTGGCTTTTCTCCAATGAAGTCTTACGAGTTCGGGCTACTTCCATTTTGTGATGGCATCATTTCCAATGTAACTATTTCAATCACTGACTTAAGAAAGAGAGCTTAAAAGAAGCAGAGCTATTAAGTCCAGGCCTGGAAGTGGTAGGCATCTCTTTCACCAACATTCCTCTAGTACAAACCAAACTGCAAGGTTTACGTTACTCATAAAAAAGAAATGAGGGTTTGTCTAGCTTGACTCCAGCCCACAGACTGGCAAGTCTAATGTGTTACCACTCTAAAACAGGACTAACCTTGAATCAAAGAAATTAACCTCCTCAAATAAAATTCCATATTGATTACAGACCAGGTGGGGGATAGGGGTTCCTTGATATCCTCTCAATCATACCAGTCGTTCAATATTTAAATTTATTCCTGTATAAATTATCTCTAGTCTCCCTGGGAAGTAAACAACCAAGAAATATTGAGCAGAGATGCTCATTCATTTTGGTGACCTATCCTAAAATGATGGCATGTTTTCTTCTTTCCACTAATGTCCTAAAAAGTGGAAAGTTTGCTATCCATTTAAAATATGGGTACAAGAATGTTTTCTTTTACTTTCCTATTTGTACCTTTGTTGAAACTAATATTCAACTGCTTCTAGTATTACTGGTATAACCTTCGAGAACAAAGTATCCAAATTGTTTATCACCTTTTCCCAACTACCTTTTACTCTGGGGGAAAAAATATCAGTCTTTAGAGGTCAATTTGCATAAAAATGCATGCAAGCTAAGAAAAAATAGTAGGACATGCAGCCCAGAGAATAAAAATTAGACCAGGGCCAACCACATTTTAAGAATAACATAATTGGTGCATTTTACTGAAGTAAATTTAAGTATCCAGGGTCAAGATTTAGTTTTTAATATTACAAAATGCTGTAAAACTATATTTTAAATATGTACTTTAAATATAGTATTTATTTTTTACATATTATATTGCATTTTCATGTATTACATATACTCTATAGAGCGGCATGTACAAAACCATCTATATTATACTTCATGAGGGATAAAAAGGATTTTTAAGGGTGATTATGACTATATAATTTTTACAAATGTGAGCTGCTGAATCTAATTGCCTTGGGAAGATACAATTCCACAGTATTTCATTTCTGCACATGACCTGCCTCCTGACTCAGCCTCCCTGCCCTCTGGCTTTATTTGCTCTTTTTTTTTTTAATAACATTCCTCCTATTTTCTTTTTAAACTTTAAAATATATATATATATTGTTATTGATTTCAGAGAGGAAGGGAGAGGGAAAGAGAGATTGAAACATCAATGATGAGAGAGAATCATTGATTGGCTGCCTCCTGCACCCCCCTACTGGGGATCAAGCCCACAACCGGGGCATAGGCATTGACCAGACTCGAACCCGGGACCTTTCAGTCTGCAGGCTGACGCTCTACCCACTGAGCCAAACCAGTTAGGGATGACTTTATTGGCTCTTTGATGATTTGTCTTCTGTCCAGGTCCTGAGCCCATCTCCAACTTGCTGACAGCTATCTCTCCTTGGGAAGATCCTTTTGTTTGAGGGCCTGGCTTTAACATTCTGTTAAACAATATACTAGCAACGACTTGAACTTTGTTAAATGTTTTCTAAGCTAGTCACTTCCTAGAGAATGATAGGATCTTTGCTAAAGCAGAGATCTTTTTTATTTTTTTAATATATTTCATAGAGGAAGGGAGAGGGAGAGAGAGATAGAAACATCAGTGAGAGAGAATCATTGATCAGCTGCCTCCTGCACGCCCCCTACTAGGGATTGAGCCCACAACCAGGCATGTGCCCTTGGCAGGAATCGAAGCCGGAACCCTTTAATCCACAGGCCAACGCTCTATCCACTGATCCAAACCAACTGGTGTTCAAGCAGAGACCTTGATAATGCTGCATACACAGCACACAGAGGCCCAGACTCAAAAGCAATCATGGAGATCAGTGCAGGCTCCTACTTACTGATAGAAGAGAAACAACTCCGTTTGCTGCAGCTATTGAGCTCTCAGCAGCCAGTCAGCTCTTATCCATATTGGTCTCTCCCACATTTTTCTATGCCCTCAATACATTTTACTACAACTTTCCTTTGCTAGAAACAGCCTCCTTTCTGAGCAGCAAGAATGCACTTGACCAAAGTTTTTCAGCTCCTGGAGGCTGCAGGGCTTGTCTTTGAATTAAAAACAAAACAAAACAAAACAAAAATCCTCACAATCTTAATGAAAGCAATAGCTAGCTTTTATTGAGTGCTATGTGCCATGTGTAGTAGCTCATTTAATCATCACCACAACCCTATGAGGTAAGTGCTATTGTTAGCTCCATTGAATGATTGAGAACATCAAGGGGGAGAAGGGTCAGTAATTTGCCCAAGGGTACAGTGCCTATAATAGTGGAGCTGTGATTTGAGCTCAAATATTCTGGCTCTAGAGTCTGTGCTGTCACACGTTTCTTCTCTTATAGAAGACTCTAGTTTTATCTGTCAATACACAATGGCTTGTTTGTAGTAGCCCCAGGATTGTCAGCAATGACAAAAATAGAAGAAAATTAGCATTTTACCTCAAAAAAAGCTTTCCTTTCAAGATTGATACTTTCACGATGATAGACCTGAGTAAGTTCTAGAATGTTTTCACATTGATTAACTGAGGATGATCACTTAATCCAGCATCTTTATTTTTAAAATTACTTACAGCTATTTACCCTGGCAGAAAATCAGTACCTGGTAGGAGTTGTCATTATTTAAATCTGTTTCTGAGGCACTACAGCCATGGAGCTACTTCCTGAGTGGGTGCTCAATGGGAGAAGACAGATAATCAATCGCTCAGACCCCAGAAAACGGAAGTGAAAAATGCAAAGTTATGTAAGACTAGGTCACAATAGATAAATAAGCAATTAGCTTTGGGCATCTGTCCCTTGAATTGAGCCCTGTCGGTACAGTGGCAGGGGGTATGCGGGGGGGGGGGGGGGG